>JBBCBC010000027.1:14523294-14744247 GCA_037126765.1 Stenogyne calaminthoides | reverse complement strand
AGCTTTTGATGCTTGTTTGAGTCCTAAAATGGACTTCATATGAGCTTACAAACCAGTGTTCTTCGCCTTTTTCAATGAAGCTCGGTTGTTGCAGATATAGATTTCTTCATCAAGACTTCCCGGCATGAAAGCCGCTTCTGACATCCATTTGCCGAGATTTCAAAATCGAGATGCGCAAAGAATCTATTAATAGAATTCAGATGGACTTGAGCATTGCTGCAGTGAAAAGGTTTCGCCATACGATCCCTTTTTTCCGAAAGTATAACCTTTCGCCATTAAGCGTTTGGCTTTGAAGGTTTCCACCTTCCCCGCTCTGGCCCTCTTTTTTCTTGTATACCCACTTGCAACCAATGGGTTTGACTTCATTAAGTGGTTCGACTAGCTCCCACACTGCTATGATCCATAGAACCCATTTCGCTTTCATTACTTTTTTGCCAAAAAACCAGATCCTTGGTTTCGATCGCCTCATCATATGTCCAATGGTCCGATTCGCCTTTGTCCGAATCAAGTCCGAGGACTCTCCTATCCCCATGAATCTTCGGCTATTTCACAAACCTCCCACTATGACGAGGTTCCGCCAGAAAGTGTGTCATTTGTATGTCATCTTGCATAAAATAAACTAGGTTAGCCAATTTAGCTCATTTAAGGTAATCTCACTTGGGTCTTTTCGTCATATAGTCTTCTTTCAAAAAAAATCTAAAGTGGGTGCTTATTACCACCTTTTGATTTTCGGGACCATAGAACATACACCCTTTTGTTCTCTCAGGGTATCCTATAAACAACCTTAATTCTGACGAGGATCTAATTTTTCGGGCTTCCTTGTCCAACACGAGGTCGGACACCCCAAATTCTCGTTGTTTCAAACTGGCTTCATGCCCGTCCCCAAATTTTTGGGAGTTTTGGGAACCGATTTGGATGGCACCAAGTTCTTAATGTAAGCCGTTGTTTCCAAGGCATAATCCCGTAACATTTGGGAAGATCCGCATAACTCATCATCGATCTCCAACCATTTCCAAAAGAGTTCGCTTTTTCGCCTCCGCAACCCCGCTTTTGTTGAGGGGTTCCGTGTGCTTATCGATACAATCCTTCATCCGACAAGTAGTTCAAAACTCATCGCCAGGGGTACTCGCCTTCCACGACGGATCTCAGAGACTTGATACATTTTTTCCTTATGATTCTCCGGTTGAGCCTTAAATTTTCAATTCTCAAAGGTCTCGATTATGCTTCATAAGGAAAATATAACCGCATTCGAAAATAAACAATAAAAGTGACGTAAATACTCATAACCTCCTCTTTGCTTTGGTTGACATTGAACCACATACGCCTGCGGTGAACGATTTCTAACACTTCTTCGCTCTATTCCTCGCTCTAAATGCCCTCTTGGTCATTTTACCCTCCAAACATGATTCGCAGTGTCGAATTGGTTCAACTTGGAGAGACTCCAAAGGAACCGCCTTCTACCAACCTTTCGATCCTCTTTGGATTAATATGTCCCAATCTTAGATGCCATAGAAGTGTTTCTGCTCACGCCTCGATGAACGCTTTTTTTATCGGAAACAATTGATGTGTTATGTAGACGATTTCGTGAGGTGTGCATAAATAATTGTATAGAGATTATTCGACAACGCTCCATGATAGATAAATTTATCATAAAGAGAAATGGTAACAACTTTATCAAAAGTAACCGAATATCCATCAAGGTAAAGTTTAGAAACTGAAATTAAATTCTTTCTAAAATTCAAACGAAAGAACATCTCTTAAAATTAAAACTCGCTTTCAAAAGACAGTGTGTGTAATTCTCCCATCGCTTCATTTACCACTCAGAAGACGCTTCAAAGGTGGGATGAGGATCTCACTCCCACTAAGTTGTTTCGTCCGCTTTGAACCCCTCAGAAAGTGAAACAAACATGATCACTGATCCTCAGATCCACCACCCATAAACGGGAGGCATACACCGCTAAGCAAGTTTCAACAACTAACCATGCGAGAATTACACTTTTCTTTCCATTCCTTTTGGGTTCGGGAACAGCCGACCTCCAATGTCCTTTTTTCAATCGTGATTTGAAGCACCTCCCCTTAGCCGGGCTTGCTCACCTCCACCTCCCTTCACCTTTTTTTCGCTTTTCGCAACACTTCGAAGTTCACACTGCCTGCTTTTTGTCCTTTTCTTGTTTTACCACCCCTTGGCCTAGAAGAAGAAGAAGGTCCATTCGCCACCAAGGTCTTGGCTCTTTGCCCCAATATCGCCTCTCCGAGACCAAAGTTCTTGCAATAGATCGTGCATCGGAGAACTTCGATTGTTCATCCGTAGTTCACCGAATCGCTCAAAACTTTTCGCGAGAGTGGAGCACCTAAATCAATTTGGGTCTCGGCGTCGATTCAGCGCCAAGTACCTCAAGTTTGTTAAGGTGTTTCATCATCCGAGAACGGTTTACACGCGCTCCTCCACCATTTTCATAGAGAGCATGTCCTCATGGTGATCCGACGAGCCCGACGGCTTCGATGTTGAAACATCGCTTAAGACTAGTCATGATGTCCGCAATGTCTCAACGCTCGTGTTGGTGTTGCAACACATCCGACATTGAAGCCAAGATGGTACACTTTGCCATTTCGCTGAACGCCTCCCCACAAGATACTCTTTTCTTAACCGACGAATCGACTCATCATTTGACCCATCATTTGTCCGGAATCAAGTCCGAGGACTCTCCTATCCCCATGAATCCTCGGTTGCCTCACAACCTCCCACCACGACGAGGTTCCGCCAGAAAGTGTGTCGCTTTGGTAAGTCATCTCTTGACAATTGGCAATGAGGTTAGCCCCCTTAGCTCATTTAAGGTAATCTCACACTGGTCTTCTTTCGCTCATATAGTTTCTTCCAAAAATCTAAAGTGGGTGCTTATTACCACCTTTTGATCTTCTGACCATAGAACATACACCCTTTTTTTTCCCTGGTATCCTATAAACAACCTTAATTCGATCGAGGATCCAATTTTTCTCGCTTCCTTTGTCCAACACGTATACGGATCCCCCAAATTCTCACGGTTCCTTAAAACCGGCTTCATACCGTCCACAATTTCGGGAGTTTTGGGAACCGATTTGATGGCACCAAGTTCAGAATGTAAGCCTTGCTTCAAGGCATGACCCTGTATCCATTTGGGAAGATCCGATAACTCATCATTGATCTAACCATTTCCAAAAGAGTTTCGCTTTTCCTCGCAACCCCGCTTTTGTTGAGGGGTTCCGTGCGCTTACCGATACAACCCTTTATCCGACAAGTAGTTCAAAACTCATCATGAGGTATTTCGCCTTCCACGACGGATCATAGAGACTTGATAATGCTTTTTCCCTATGATTCTCTCTGCTGAGTCTTAAATTTTTGAATTTTCAAAGGTCTCGATTTATGCTTCATAAGGAAAATATAACCGCATTCTTTGAGTAATCATCAATAAAAGTGATGAAATACTCATAACCTCCTCTTGCTTTGGCTGACATCGACCACATACGCCCTGGTAGAACAATTTCTAACACTTCTTTCGCTCTATTCCTCGTCTAATGCCCTCTTGGTCATTTTTACCCTCCAAACATGATTCGCAAGTCGGAATGGTTTAACTAGGAGCAAAGGAACCGCCTTCTACCAACCTTTCGATCCTCTTTCGATTAATATGTCCCAATCTTAGATGCCATAGAAGTGTTTCTGCTCACGCCTCGATGAACGCTTTTATCGAAACAATTGACAAGTTATAGGACGATTTCGCGAGTGGTAAAGCATAAGCTAATCAGATAGAGATTATTCGACAACGCTCCATGACGTATAAATTTATCATAAAGAGAAATGGTAACAACTTTATCAAAAGTAACCTAATATCCATCAAGGTAAAGTTTAGAAACCAAATTAAATTCTTTTCTAAAATTCTAACGTAAAGAACATCTCTTTAAAATTAAAACTCATTTTCAAAAGACAGTGCATTTCTCCCCATCGCTTTCAAATACAACTCAGAAGATCGCCCAAAGGTGATGAGGATCTCACTCCCACTGTTGTCGTCCGCTTTGAACCCCTCAGAAAGTGAAACAAACATGATCATCGATCCCAGATCCACCAACCCATAAATGGGAGGTATACGCCGCTAAGCAAGTTTCAACAACTAGTGCGTGAGAATTACCTTTCTTTCCATTCCTTTGGGTTTGGAACAAGGACCTCCAATGTCCTTTTTCACCGCATTTGAAGCACCTCCTCGAAGTCGGCTTGCTCACCCTCCACCTCCCTTCACCTTTTCTTTCGCTTTTGGCAACACTTGAGTTCACTTGCTTGTGGCTTTTGTCCTTTTCTTGTTCTTACCATTCTTTGGCCTAGAAGAAGAAGAAGGTCCATTTGCCACCAAGGCTTGGCTCTTTTGGTTCAATATCGCTTCCGCCGAGACCAAAGCTTGCAATAGATCGCATCGAGAATTTCGATTGTTCATCCGTAGTTCACCGAATCGCTCAAAACTTTTCGGCAGAGAGTGGAGCACTAAATCAATTTGGGTCTCGGCGTCGATTCAGCAAAGACCTCAAGTTTATTAAGGCGAGCCATCATCCGGAGAACATGTTCCCTTACTGCTCTCTCCACCATTTTCAGAGAGAGCAAGTCCTCATGGTGATCCGACGAGCCACACGGCTTCTGGATGTTGAAACATCGCTTTTAAGACTAATCATGATGTCAAGCAGCAATGTCTCAACGCTCGGGTGTTGGTGTTGCAACACATCCGACATTGAAGCCAAGATGGTACACTTTCGCCATTTTGTTGAACGCTTCCTAGCCAAAGATACTTTTTTCTAACCGATTTAATTTACTCATCATTTGGCTTTTTCGGGTTTAGTGAGAACCCAATTATGGCTTTGTGCAAGGAGGACAATAGTAAGTTTACTAACCCAATCAATGAAGTTTTCATCAATAAGCAAATTGTTTTAAGTATATTGAACAAAGGATTAAAAGGTCATGACATGATGAACCTAAATAAATAATAATATGCATAAGCACAAATATATCACAAAATTCGATCACATGTTTCATATTAAAATCTCAAAAAAAATATGAACATGCGATCACCCAACATCTTAAAAAATGCTTTTAAATAAGCCACGCAAAGTGGGTCATTATTTAAACACATTGCTGTGTTACAAACAAGAACAGCCATAAACCTTTAATAACTAGATTAATAGTTGGTCCCTTCACTTGACCAATATAAAATCGACAGGACTTCTGGAAGTATATGTATATCAATTTTATACCTAAGTAATAACCATGATTAAAACATGTAATTATTATTTCGCTTTGAACGAGCCCTCGTGGGAGGGTCATCGCCGCCACTAGTAATAATCCACAATCATCCATCCGAATTTATTCATGTGAAAGCTATCTTTTGACCGGCCCTTGGGGAATTTCTCCAAAAGAATTCACAAATAAATAAATCATGGAGGTCAAATTAATTCAATTTTATTATCCATAAAATTGTCAATTAATTGTTTAAGCATACTTAGTAATTTTCAAAGTGAGATTTTTAAAAACGCTTTATCATAAGGCCGCAAATTTAAACACAATTTAAATAAGCATAAAATAATGATAAACATCAAGGCAAAAATTAAACATATTAAAACACATATCCAATTGTCACTTGCTTAATTTTTGTCATGTCTTGATCTCGAGAAATGGTCTTCTTTACCTTCATCGCTTTGTCTCGAAAAAGTTTCTCCACTTCTAGTGACGCCATCGCATCACCGCGGGTAGGGCAGCTTTGACTCCCTACGGTAGATCGGCAGAGAGACCTGCATCGTGACGCCTATTGGGCATGACGCCGCCTGGGACGGGTGTTGGCGTTGTTCGGCACAGATCGTAGGGTCGGGCGGGCCAGATCTGTCAGGCAGACGCCTCCCTCGGCCAAGAAGACCGCCGGGCTTCAAAGCAAAGATCAAGCCTAAGGCCAAGGCCTGGGCGGCTCGGGCTTTCTGGGCCACGAGGCTGTCTCATACCAGGCGCCTCGGGCCGATCCACTCCAAGGCCGCCCCGATGGTTTCGCCCCATGCCTCAGAAGAAAAAGGCAAGCAAGGCTACAGGCTCCCTTTTAAGACGTTTTGACGACGCCGCTTACTCCCTTGCCCGATCCCGTTTTTAATTCTTCGCTCGCTTCCATTTTCGATCCGGATACAATTTATTTACAAAAATAAATAAACCTAGATCTAGACTAGTCTATTACATTGATCAAATCAAACAAATTTAATCTACTCGTGGATTTTCTCATTTAGGTAAAAAAACGAATTCGAACGAATCAATTAAAAAACCACAATTTATACGGATGCATAAAATAAACACATTAAATTCCATGACAATCGATACCGCAAAAAGGATCTAGCAATTTACTATCCAATTTCAAATTTAATGAAAATGAATTAAATTACATTTTCAAATTCAGAGTCTAAACCGAGGCTCGATCCAGCTTTTGTTGGGGAATTAATCAGACCGATCTATTCGGGATGAATATTTAAATACAAATTTAATTCTAACAATTATTACCAAGCATGAATTAATCCTATATTAATTCAAATAATAATTCAACAACAAATCATGATATAAACAACACATAAATCCTACGACGCTGAATTGCTACGGGTTTACGTGAACTAACCTCTCGATGCAATGATCTCGCCGATAAAAACACACCAAAAAGTCTTCCCAAGTATTCCTAGTCCTAGTCTCGTCAATCCGTGGGAAGGAAGTCGCTAATAATTAACAAAGGGAAAATAAAAATTTGTTGCACCACCTTTAAGGATTTACTAATTTTTCCAAAGACATGGAATCAGATTGGGATGAAGAAATCACCCTATTTATAGATAGTGGTGGCCGATTTTGGTCATGGAATAGGAGGAAAAAATCTTTTCTTGATCTCCAAGAAATCTTGAATATATCTCCTATATTCTTTTTTCTCCATAATTAAAATATTCCATAAAATCCCACCTTCTCTTCATATGGTTATTTTCAAAAAAATAAGGATAAAGATTCCAAGATTCGATCTTCTTGAATTTATGAGATATACCAGATTGCAAGAATACATATCTTCCATAATATCTTTTCAAGAAAATCAAGAAAATCTTTCTCTCCCTTATTCTTTCAAAATTTTCAAAAATTAACATATAAATAACTGGGGGAGATTTCTTGAATTTAATGAGATAATCTTGTATTTCAAGAATACATATCTTCATTCCATAACAAAAAATTCAAAGAAAAACTTTTTCCCCTTTTATTTATATTTTTCAAATTAATGAGGAAAAAATAAAGAACAAAATTTATTTTATTTTTAAACACCTTTTTCGCTTATCGGACTTTATGTCGGGCTACTTGAGGGCCTTTAGGAGAATTAAGATTGACCTTCCAATGGATCTTGAATTATCAATTTTGAGCCACAATATTATTCAAGCCCATAAATATTAATTAATCCCACTACATAATTAATATCAAGACTATCCATCTTAATCCATATTATACCAATATGGCTCCCTGCTATTATTTTCGTGTTTAAGATTATCTAGCCCATTAATTAATTCAAGCCACCGAAAATAGCTTTCCATTAATTAATATCTTTTATCCTTAGAAAGGAACGGTTCAACATTATTATCCATACCTAAAACTAGTTCCACTTGCAAGATTTGGTATGATAAAACTTATGAACCTCCCAAGGGGGCAAATCTAAATGTCAGATTGCAGACACGATTCTGATTCAGATAAATCTTAGCAATCGATGTGACCAATAATATTGCTTCAAGATATAAAGTATCAATCTCGCTGATTCTCTACCCGTAATAAGTCAAAGCAATAATTACTAACCACACGCCGATCCTATTTAAGGGACTTAAGATTAAGAAATAACGAACCATTGAGGTCTAATTTTTTCTAGTTTAGTTCAAGAATTTGTCCTCCTCAGAGGGTCCTCTTCAAAGGCACTAAACATGCACTAGTGTAATCTTGGTCAAGACTACGCCAACTCGAAAGCCTTACACTTCAACCTTTCACGACGGATTGTTCATTTCATCTACGCCGTGAATGGTGTACTTTTAGTTACAAGGAACCGTTAATTTAATCTTCGTGATCCGGTATCACTAAATTAACTACAATGTAACACGACTATTTATTGAACAAAGCTTAAAGAAATATATATAACATTCAATGATATTTAAAGCATCGATGATAAACAATTTATTTCAAAGAATAAGAACTAAATTCGGGCTTTGATTATACAAAGTAAAAGCATACTTTCCAAAGATAATCCCAAAGCAAGGCGACCGCGGGTCAAGCTTCCCGAGGGGATCGCGAGCTTGATGATCGTTATATCGACATGTCATCTACCGCTTCCTTCGATGTCGCCAACCGAAAGCAAGAGCATTAGCTTGGGTGTTCTCCTATCCGGGGATCTAGATATCTCCACCGCTCGAACTTCTCGATCAAACTCCTGCTATCTTGTGGTAAAGCCACCATCCTGCTCGCTTTTTGCTTCAGATTTCGCCCCATCATTTGAAACGCTACCAGTTGAGAATCACGTAAAATCTTGAAGTCATTGAAATCCTATGGCCATTGCCATTTCTAGACCAAGATTAAAGCTTCATACTGGCCATGCA
The DNA here is from genome assembly GCA_037126765.1 of Stenogyne calaminthoides. NCBI lineage: Eukaryota > Viridiplantae > Streptophyta > Magnoliopsida > Lamiales > Lamiaceae > Stenogyne > Stenogyne calaminthoides. Next base: position 14,735,604 of record JBBCBC010000027.1, on the reverse strand, counting down.
GTGTGTTTTTGGAAACCGAAGGATTGCCGCCAGGAAAGACCTTCCTTCCGAGATAATTATTATATCGCCGCCTACGGCCGTTGTTGATGATCCGCCGATGTATAATTCCCATGGTTACCCCATCGCCTCTAGCCCGGGTGGGGAAAGTTAGCTCCATGAGAAAAATCGCCAATGCTTGTGCCTTTATTATCGTCCCGGTGCATAACGTTATGCCAAATCGTCTGATCTCCACCGACCACTGAGGTATCTTCCCACGGTATCCGGGCCGATGGAGTATTCACCGTGAATGGGAGTGAGGTCGATTTCGATACGGTGGTCAAAAAAGTAAGGTCGGAGCTGCGACGCTTTTCACACGAGCAAGTTTAATTTCTGGGGGGGTATCTTAGTCCGCCGCTTCAAGGTCCGCTTACGGTAGATCCAGAGCGGTGGTCCGCCAAATTTTAACCAACATCGCACTCAAAGCGGTTTCCGAGGCCGCCAGTAAATATAAAGCTTTCCCCGGATAGTTTTTTGCGAGTATTTGTGTGTTCGAGAGATAATCCTTCATGTTTTCGAACGCGAAATGGCTTTGAGCCATCCATTTGAACTTCCTTTTTCGATCGTGGTTTAAAAAGGTTTTGCACTTGTCGCCTATCTCGGCGATAAATCGATTCAGTATGCTACCATCCCGCAACCTCGACTTCCTTAATGTTTCGCGGTGCCTTCATATCGAAAGCATGGCCTTGATCTTGGTCTTGATTTGGTTTCGATCCGCTACCGCTCAATTATATGCCCCCCAGAACTTTCCCGATTCCACCCCAAAATTACACTTTGGGGTTTGGCTTCATCTTGTATCGCCTCGTAATGTCGAAAAGTTGGTAAGGTCCTAAATGGTCTTCCCTTTTTTCACTTTGAGTACTAAATCGCTTCATGAGAATTTCCATGGTTTTGCTGATTTGATCCGCGAACATGCGTTAACCAACCTTTGATACATTGCTCCGATATTTTTTAAAACCAAAAGGCATACGCCCAAAGAATAGATGTTCTTTTCTCGTCAGAAAGAAGTATGTTGTCGGGTCGCCGGTGCATCGCTATTTGATGGTAACACTTTAACGGTCCATAATGGACATTACTCGCGGGGCCCGCCGTGGTTGTCGATTAGATGGTCGATATGCACGGGAAATGATCTTTGGGGCAGCCTCATTTAAGTCCGCGGAAGTCGATGATAACCTCCACGAGTTGTTCGCCTTTTTACCAAAAACGGCATTCGCCACCATCATGGGTTTATCTACCGCCGATGAGCCGGTTGTCCAGAGTTTTCGACCCCCACTGCAAGCCGTGGTAATTTTGGCCAAATTTTTCCTTTTTTCATGAGATCATTTTTCCTGGGGGTCAATATCGAGTCATCTACGTGCTATCTTGATCTATCCCGACCATGTCTCACGAGACCGTGCAAAAACATCCAAATTTGCCTTCGTGAACTGGATAACTTGATCCCGTGATTTCGTGGCTTAAAGACGCCCAATGGTCACCTCCATCTCGGGTTGAGTTTCACCGATTGGGACCTCTCGAGTGTTTCGACCGGTGTCGCCATCGCTTCTCTCGGCCCATCGCGGGATCTACAATAGCTCAAACCGATTTGGGCTCGAGGTTGGTGTGCCTCGATGCCAGCCGACCTTGAGCCTTTTGTTGGGCTCCATCTCTCGATTTCGCTGCTTGATCGGGGTGTGCCTTGGCAACGCCGCTTAATACGGATCCCGGCCCGAGGTTTGCCATAGTCAGATTTGACTCGCCGTTGACCTCAGAAAGTATATCCTCTCGACATTGCCTCGATTTCTTTTATCGTCTCTATGGCCACCCCCGGGCCGGAATTTGATGCAAGAGTAATGTGCCGAGGTCGCATTCCGACCACGCTCGAACGGCCTCCCCTAAAACCCATTATAATTGGAAGGAGGTCAACAATGATGAAATCGAGTCTGCTCGTCGCCTCACTTCCCGGTCGTGGATCCAAATCACCACCACCGTGCAAATTACCCTGCAAGGCTTTTTATGATGAATCCTCAAGCCTTTGATTGTGAGGTTGCAAGGTTCGACATACTTAAAAATCTCCGATCCGTCAAGGGCCTTTTTAAATAAGATGTTACAGAAAAGAGCCATTATCAATTAATAAACAATGGACCATCACCCCCATGATCTTCATTAAGATTACGATATGGTCATTGTTCGGGTATTGCACCCCGTGTTTGTCCTCGTCCGAGAAAGCGAGCGAGCTGGTTTTCTCAGACGCATGGTTGACCTAGAAAAAGATTTGACAGACGTGACTTAGAGCTTGTATCTTAAATTTTTCGCCTTCATCTCGACATGATCATCGACGCGAGGATCCCACCGATGCTGCCCCCAAAGGAGAGATCATTCAGACGGCCCTCCCCGCGGCATTTTCCGGAAATGGTAGAAGAGGTCGCTGACCAGCTGGCCCTAGATTAGCTTAGGGGTGTTGATGATTGTTCGGATGCTTTTTCATGTAGTCGTCCAGTTTTCCATCCTCGTAGAGCTTCCACAGTTATCGGAGGAGGTCGCAAAGATTCGCTAAAGGTTATGCCCGATGCTTTCGTGGTAGTGGCAATACTTGTTAGATTCACTTTTCCATTTTCCTTCGCGGATCTTCCGAGGTCGATCTAGGAGTTGCTTGTCTTTGATCTTATCAAGACCTCGCTCGGGTGGTGGTCAAGACTCTAACAACTTGACCTCGATTTCGGCTGTTAAAAGGTTTAAAGTTGTTAATCTTATCAAGGCTGAGATCCCCTTCTATGCGAACTCGACGCCGGACCTTCCGCTTCTTCCTTCGCCGGACCCGGGACCTCCTCCCAATCGCATGGCCATTTGGGTACCGCTTTGATATGGTTCCCTCGCTTTGGACTCCGAACCCCAAGATATGAGCTCGAATATTCCTTGTATATGAGTTTCCATACTTTAGTGTTGAACCTTAGTCCCTCTGGAAATGCGCCCTCACCTTTACTCGTCTCCCATGGGCTCACCGCACAAGAGGAAATTGTCGAATTTCTTCGACGTAATCTGTCCGATTCGGTTGGTCCTCGTTGGATGGTCGCAAACACCGCTTTTGTTGGTCGCCTTTGGGGCCAAGGTGATGAAATGGTTTAATAAGGCCACGAAATGGGATGGAAAGACTATGGAATTAGGCGTTAGGATTTGAACCATCTATAGGCTTGGTCGCCCAGTGAGCGGGAAAAGTTCTCGCATTGAGTCCGGCTTGGTCGCCCCCATCGAGGCCATATGGTCGGAGAACTTTTCCAAGCCGGATTGTGGGGTCCAATCCCCATTATATCGGGCCGATCGAGGTATAAACCCCGAGGACAAACCAACCGAGAAGAGAAAGGACCGTAAAATCAAGGATCTTTTCATCCAAAAAGAAGGACTCCAAGTCCAAAGAAGAAAGTGATCGTGATGATGATGCCAACAGATGCTATAATTACCAAAAGAAAGGTCACTTCCAAAGATGATTGTCCAGATCCGAAAAGCTAAGGAGAGAAGAGAAAGGCAAGCTAAAAGAGACAGAAGTTCTCTAGCAAAAAGGCCATGGTTGCGTAAGGTTAACATTCTCGAGGAGGGATCTAGCTCTTCGATGAGATATTCTCGCATTATTGAAAGTTTGATGACATTTGTTCGATGGCCATCGAGGAGGTAAACTCTTTCTTTCTCGTTGTTGCTCCTACACTAGCACAAGAGTTGTCAAGTTCAATCAAACAAATAATTTGACATGATGGATTCTTTTGAGAATCTAATGAAGGACTATGTTGTTTTACAAGAACTCGCTAAATGAAACTCAAGATCGTAATAAAGAATCGAAGTTAAAATCTAAAATGTAAAGACTTCTAAGCAAAAACTCAAATCACTTTCAATTAATGGGAGCTACCGATGAATCGGATGTTTCAAAGTACAACTCTCAGAGAAAGAGAAGTTGATAGTGACCCTAATCGAAAAAGTTAGGGAAATCCATCAAGAGATTCGGGCTTGATCGTAACTAAGTTCAATGACCTCTCCGAGAAGCATGAAACTCTACAGAATCGCGGAGGATAGTGCACAATAGTTAACTCTATTGAATAATCGTGATTCTAAAGTAATAGATGAAATTCGTGAGTTACCGAGATCCGCCACTATATAAAACTGGATCGATACATTCCAGGGGGAACCTCACAAGGTCATCCAATGTCGTGATCAAGTAGCAAGAAGACAATCTTTGTAAAACCAAATGCACGCATACTTCAAAATCAAGAAATGCCCAAGGTTGTAGACAAGGAAAAGGACCCATGGTTTCAAAGAAATGAACGATCATGTAGGAATGCCCAAACCTCAAAGTGAAGGCTAGAAAACCCGAGCACTCAGCTTGGAAAATTTCGTGCAAGTACTTCAAAGCCTCAGTTAAGAATGCAAAACCCGAAAGGTTCTCAGACCGAACCATCGAGAATCTTCGTAAGAGAAACACTCAACAGAGACATTCTCAACTAAAGAGACCAAGTCCTCAAGATAATCGAAGACCTAAATTTCAAAGATGCATAACCCCAACCCCACTTGCCTAAGGGTAAAGGTTATTCAACCCGAGTCAACAAAGATTTAGACCGGCAAGACAGAAGCCAAAGCAAATGAACAAAAGGCCCGAACCAAAGAAAAATTCAAAAGCCCATGTTCATGCTAGGCTAGCACTCATACACTGTGAAACCGCTAAGGCACCCAGAGTAGTAAATGTGTATGTAGATGTTTATGGAAGACAAATTAGCCACTCTAAAGTGATTAGAGTTGTCAAAGCAGATTCGGATTCCAAAGGTACAAATTTAACCTTGTAGACCCTACACAAATTGGGTACCTAAAATTGATCTGCTTTTCGTGAGGAAAACAAGGGCATCGAAAGTATATTAAAGATCACATAAAGATCGATGAGCAGAGATGAAAAAGCCCCTGATGTATGGTATCTTTACAGTGGATGTTCAAGACATATGACAGGATTCAAGAAGATACTTAGTGACTATGTTGAACAAAGAGGCCCTCAGATCACTTTTTGGAGATAACTCCAAGGATGTGATCAAGGATATGGAACTTTGGAAATCGACCGCCCATATCCATGGTGTTTATATGTATCCGGATGAAGCATAACTTGCTTTCAATAAGCCAATTCTGCGGATAAAGGTTTTAATGTTGAGTTCTCTAAGAACTTATGTTATGTGAAAGATGATACAACATGTAAAAATATTAATCGACCGGTACTAGAAAAGGAAATGTGTATCTTGGTCGATTGGAGTTCAACTCCTAAAGATACATGTTTGTTGCTAAAAGTTCCATAGATACCAAATTGGTTATGGCATAAAAGAATGAATCACCCGAATTTCAAAAAACCTCGAATAAACTTGCAAGATTAGTTCTTGTGAGAGGGTTGCTTAATGAAGTGTTCAATAAGGAACATATTTGTGATGCGCATGAAAAGAAAACAAGTTAGAGCATCATTTAAAAGCAAAGTAGATGTTTTAACCGAAGAATACTTCGCTTATCGTGATACGGATCTTTCGTCCAATAACCCAAAGAAGCACCAATGGCGTGAAATACTCACTAGTAGTAGTTGATGACTACTCAAGATATACTAGGGTCATATTCTTACTCAAGAAGAAAGAGACTCGATAAAGTCGCCAGATATCGGGAAAAGGCTCAAGATTGAGAAAATCTGAGTGTGGTCAAAATCGATCCGATAAGGAACCGAATTTATAAATCATATCATATTCGATTATTGTGCAAAGAAATGGAATTTCACATGAAACATCACCGCAAGGACCCCTCAACAAAATGGTGTTGCCGGAAAGAAGGAAATGGACTCTTAAAGAAGTCGCAAGAACAATGATAAATGGGGTCGATATTCCTAAAAGGTTTGGGTCGGGTTGTCAACACTACATGCCACTCACGTAATCGCATCCATGTCGACAAAGAGTCAAGGCAAAACACCTTATGAGCTTTGGAATGAAAGGAAGCCTCTTGTTTCTTTCTTTTCGTGTTTATTGCAAGTGTTTCATACACAATAATGGTAAAGATCTTTTGAAAACATTTGATAGCAAAGTCGATGAAGGAATATTCTTGTGGTATTCTAAAGTCAAGAAGCTTTCAGAGTTTACAAACAGAGGACTCTTATTGTGGAGGAAACACCTCATGTTGTTTTTGATGAATCTACTTGTGTTCGTAAGAAAGTGAACATGATGCGTATGAACCGACCAAGACGATCACCAGATTAAGCCGAAAAAAAGAATGACAAATCATCCATCGAACTCGGAAAAGAAGAAGTCACCACTATCTATGATTGAGTGACTCAGACTTATAAAGAAGTTCAGATGGAACTCAGGATGGTGAGACTCAGAAAGCCAACACACCAAAAGGTGACCAATCCGAACAAACACCAGCTCAAACTCGTATGTGATGCCAATGAAGATGTGGTCACAAACCGAGGCAAATTTCGAATATATCAACCAAAGGGGAACAAATGTCTCGACAATGTTCTCAATAGATTTCGAGAAGATGATTCCTTTTTCATTTTCTCGTTGTTCCCTCGAAGCCATCAATTAATCGAACCTAGCATTTCAAATGTTGAGGATATGGGTCAAGTGGGGAACATCTAGAAGGAAATGGTTAGATAGTCATCCTACAAGTCGATTGTGGGTGATCTAACCAAGGTGTCAAAACAAGAAGGTTCCATGGTGAGAGTGCACTATTCTCACGCTTTCCTATCGAGAAAGAGCCATCGAGATTGGTGAAGCTCTACAAGATTCTCATCGATTATCGCTATGCAAGATGAAATAATCAATTCACAAGGAATGAAGTATGGGAGCTAGTAGATAGACCGAAAAGGCACAATGTCATTGGAACCATGGGTTTTCAAGAATAAAAGAGATGAAAATAACAACATTGTAAGAAACAAGGCAAGGCTAGTTGCACAAGGTTATTCCAAGAAGAAGGCTTCGATTATGATGAAACCTTTGCAGACCCTTGTAAAGACTAGAAGCCATCGATTGTTTTTGCATATGTCGCCTACATGAAGTTCATACCATCAAATGGATGTGAAAAGTGTGTTTCTCGAACGGGTGCTTAAAGAAGAGGTTTATGTGGAACAACCTCCTGGTTTCAAACAGAATGACCAAGTTTACGTGCTCGTAAAAGCTTTGTATGGTCTTAAGCAAAGCACCAAGAGCATGGTATGATATTCTTTTCGGCCATCGACTATGGTTTTGTCAAAGGATCGCTGATAGAACTCGCTCTCAGATAGAAGATGGGGAAGATATCTTACTAGTTCAGATATATGTTGATGACATCATTTTTGATTCCAAACCATCGGGCCAGGTGAAAAGTTTTCAACACCGACGAAAGGCAAGTTTGAGATGTCAATGATGGAGAGATGAATTTCTTTCTAGGTCTTCAAGTGAAACAATCAAAGGAAGGAATATTCATCATTCAGAAAAGTACACCGTAGATTTGATTGCCAAATATGGTGTACAGATTGCAATGCGCTAGGATTCCTATGAATACTAACTACAAGATGGATCCCCGATTTCAAGGCAAATCAAATGAGTCATAATCGATTATAGAGGAATCATCGATCATTGCTCTATCTCACCAGCAGGCCTGGATATAACATTTGTCGTTGATATGTGCAAGATACCAAGTTAATCCTAAGGCTAGTCACATGGAGGTCGCCAAAAAGATAATCAAGTATCTTAAGGAACAAATGAATAGAGGATTATGGTATCCACCGATGATAACCTTGAATTAACCGGGTTACTCAGATGTCGACATGGAGGTTGTAGAATTGATAGGAAGTCCACTAGGTGAACTTGTCAATTTCTGCGAAGTAAGTCGACATCTTGGTTTTCGGAAGAAACAGAGCTCAAAAGAGCAACCAAGACACCGGGTCAATACATGGTCGCAGAAGTTGCCAGGTTTTATTCTTTAGCCTGCATAACAATTAAGGGATTATAAAGTTATAGCTAATGAAGTACCAATATTTTGTGACAATAATAAGGCTATTGCTATTTCACAAAATCCCAGATATTGCACAAACCGATGCAAGCATGTGGATATCGACATCACTTCATCGTGAGATCATGTCGAAAAAAGGACATATGATGGAGAAAATTCATAATCGATAAGAGAGAGCTGATATCTTGACTAAACCTTTGGTTAATCAAGATTTCGTGAACTATCTTGAATTAGGATGTTAGATCCAGTATAGAGTAAAAATCAAAAATTGAAGGTTTTCAGATGCATGAAGTTTTCAGATTTTACCGAGAAACTCAGATAAAATGGAAATACCGAATCGAGTCTCGTGAAACTCCGGGGATTGCATCAAGGTCAAGATTTCAAAGATATACCGAACCCATTCAAGATAAAGATTAATCGACATTTTTTCAAGGTCAATACTCAAAGAAGACCGATAGAGGGAAATTAGTTCAAGAAGTAACGACTACGCGACTCATTTATTGCTTAATGAAGCTCAATAATCATTTGCAGAATAAATACAAAACACCTAAGGAATGTTTTTGGGCTGATCTATTGAAATTCAAGAAGGTCAATAACCATTTAATGCTCGTTACATTAATGACCAATGAGGATATATCATGCGGCTTACTTTTTCGAATCGACTTCAGATATACCCGATTAATCCATGATTAATCTCAACCGCTTTTTTACCCAACCGACGCTAATTCCCAACGATCTCTAAACTATATATTCCTCAAGAAGCCATTCAAACCAAATTTTATCAAACCCTTCGCTCCCAAAATCCTCTCGCAAGAAAATCCCTTTGCCCGTAAAAACCTAAACCCTAAATATTTAATCTCTCAAATGGTTCCTACCGCTTTCGGACAAATTAGTCAAACCAATAAACCTTGGTACGAAGTTCGTTGTCTCGCCGATAGCATAACCAACTCTAAACCGTAAGAGGAGGCTCTCCATTTGATCGCTTCGCCAAGCTCACTCAATCTTGTCGCAAAGCCAACCGACCAAGAATACGAAAGAGGTAATCGAGTTCATCCAGAATCAAGATAGATGAAGAGGATGGTATACATTCCGAGATTACAAAGATCACATTTAGAACACTCGCCTAAATACATCGACTTTGAAAGGGAATTGTATATAATTCAAAAAATTTAAACGATGTTTTTTGAGCCAGGATAGAGGAGAGGATCCGGCCAGGTATATATGTTGCAGAGAGAGCAGAGTATTTAGATAGGATTGCCGAGAATCCTCGTAAAAATTTGAGGCTACATCAAGATAAGAGGCATTTGAAGCCACAATATAGAGTTTTGTTGATATTGTGAGCAAATGCATCATGAGTCATTCGGGAGTTTTGAGCGCATTTAGTACCTCAAGTCTGGATTAATGGCGGCGACGAGGCTTCACCCACCACCGACTTCAACTGCTCAGATTCTTGATTCAGATGGTGAGGAGCAAGCCAAGGTCATAAAAAAAGTTGACGGGCTATCTCGATCAAAGGCAAGATCCACCATGCCACCAAAAATAGCATTTATTTTGGAGATGTTCAGAGAGGAGGAGGAAATCTTCGCCAGTTCGACCCCATTTCCCAAGTCCAAAGTGATGTTCAAGCCCATTGTTGCGAAGAGGACTATTAAGGGAAAGAAAGAGAAGAAAGTGGAATCACCGATTGCGGCTGCTGAAAAAGAAACTCAACAAACCAAAGGAAGGTTTTGTTGGATGCCAAGAAGGAAAAGTGGTGAGAAGTTGAAGAAACAGAAAACCTCGCCCAAAGCGCAAAAGGATGGTGGTTCTCATCGATGAAGATGAAGAGAGAGATCGAGGAGATTCAAATTTGAGAGCCAAGTCGCCGTAAATCGCCCTTACTTGTATTGGCTTAGGCTATCTCAAAGGCACAGGATCAAACTGAGGAGCAAGTCTTCTCTGAGGTTCTTGAGACTTCGCTTAGCTCGGATAAATTTTCTCGTGAAATTTTTCAAGGACCTCAGACCTAGAAAATGTTCGTGATTCCATCCGAGATGGGCGGCTCGCACCACGTAAGATGCTCTCGGATTCCTCGCTGAGGAAGTGCCCGCTCAGCCTCGTGAGCAAACTAAAATCCCAATCGGCGAGGCGCCACTCGCACCTCCCGTAACCAAGCCGATTCAAACCGAGAGAGCAGCAGCCCAAACCCCGAGTTTGCCGAGCCTCATGAGCAAAGTTGAATTTTTGACTTAGCCTCAATGAACTCTTAGTAGATCTTTTCAGCAGATTTTCCAATCGAACCCGAGAGCTCGATGCTCAAGAAAGGTGAAGTCAAGAAACCGAGTGGAGGAGCAAGGGGGAACGTTCATCCTCGAGCTCAAATTTTATACCCCGATCCGCAAGATATCTTCTTCGACAGGTCGACGGTTTTTATCCTCAATCGACTTCTTCCGGAGATGCTTAATATTGTCAGATTCAGAGGGGAAGATCGTGGAATGAGGAGACAAATTTTCCTAATCAATTCTCGTGATTCATAAAGGCAAAGCTCGTGATGAAAATTTCCGATTTTGATGAGCTAGTTCGTAAGAAGATCGCCGAGAGGAGAGCTACCGGGTTGGTGCCCCTAGCAGCAGAGACAAATCTCAAGATGGGGACCAACAGTGAGATGCCGAGGATCACCGCATGGAGAAGGAAACTTTCAGGCCGATCAACTCGAATCATTCAACCTCGATCGGTTAGCACTCTTCGTGTACCTTTTGGCACTATTAACAATTATGCCAAAGCATCGGGTTTCTATCTTTAACTCAATTGTTCCGATGTATGATCGAGGCGCCAGAGATCGAGCTCAGGATTTAAGCCGATGCTCAAAGCGCAGCATCGACCTCGTGTCAGGTTCGAACCCTCAGATGATCAATCGCCATGTAAGGTGCATAATGTTCCCGAGATCGACTCACTCCCCATAGTGGAGAAGCTTGAGAAGGTTGAGCTACGTCTGAACAAGATCACTGGGATGGAAGAGACATTGGCCACCCAATCTCGTAAGATGGAGAATCTGAAGTTCATCTTCAGAATCGTGCAACTTCGAGACACTCGACCTCAAAAATGACCTCCATAGAAGACAAGTTTAATGAGAAGCCGAGGGAGTCAAGGCCGAGCCGAAAGTGCCGAACTTAAATGTACACCAGAGAGAACCGAAGTTTCTAGATGGAAATCGGGCCGAGAAGAACGGCAATCGATCAAGTCTGATGTTGAGGAAATGAGCTCAATGCCCGCGACCAAGATGACAGAGATGTTTAAAGATGCTCTCGCCGCCTTTGCCCATCTTTTTTAAGAATTCTCGGGGGCAAAAGAACCACCTCGTGAGGCTAGAAGATGAACAAGATCGGGCGAAGGGTGAGAGAGGTGCGCGGTAAGCAAAAAGAGCAATACCATATGGACACAAAGACTCCAGATTTCTTCCAAATTACGGCCAAGAAGGGGAAAGGCCAGTGAAGACCTCAGAAGTTATTGGCACGACTTTGGAGAAAAAGGCTAAAAAGGTTCATTAAAATGAATAACCTATCTAAAGCCTTGAAGGAAGTCGGTTTCATCGACAAGATGAAGTTCAAGAAGGTGGAGAAGTTTATCTACACTCGTGTTTCGAGGAAACTATGCTTGAAGTTACAAGAGAGAAACCGAAAGTGATAGAGCTAAGGTTGGAACAAGCCGCAAAGCCGAATCGCTTATGAAGAGGAAAGCCTTGGGCATTGTTGAACCCGAGAGCAAGCGTGATAAGGCTTCTAATCTAGTGCAAAGAAAGTTGATTGAAGATTTAGAAGAGTCCGCAGTCAACCTCAGAGAAAAATTCTTCAACACAAGGAATGCTCAAGACACTCCAGATAGAACAAGCAAAGAAAGTTGCCGCTTTGTCTCAGTGCGTGCTCATAATCGTGAAGAAGGTCAAGAAGAGCGTAAACGGCGAGTGGATACAAAAAGTTTATGAAAGCAAACGGAAAGGGACTTCAAAAGTTAATGTAAATGGCCACACGCTGACAAATGGATGCCCATCCAATTCAACGATAGTTGGGAAGAGGTCAAGAGAACCTTCGGTTCTACTATGATGTGCTGTGGGAATGGAAAGGGGAAAGCCAGATCCAAATGAAGATTTATTGAATATCTCCTAACCTTCTATCCTAAATATCTCCAAAGTCGATAAACCTCATGGATGAAGGAAAGGTGCGATAAGTAGCCCTTGGTCCATATACCTACCCTCCTCCAAGACTTGGTAATGGCTTGGTGAATGAAAAGCCATTACTCAAGAAATATCTCAAAGATGTCAAGATGCTTAGGTCCGACAGTGAACAAATCCTGGATATCATCAAGGAAAGAAATTCATCAAGAAGAGGTATTTTGAATGTTCAACCCGAGGTGCCTACGATGAAGTTGAAGAAGATGCAAACCCAAGAGCGTAAGACCGAAGAGCCAAATCTAAAGATCAAGATCAAGACTTACTCAAGACACTTGTAATTTTTTTTATCTTTTTTTGTCTTTTATTTATGTTCGATAAGATTCATTGTAACTCGTAATGCATCACCTATCATCAATGAAAACTTATCATTTATGCTCAAAAGATAATATCTCATTATCTTATTTACATGTCTTTTACTTTTGATATGCCTAATGATGTCTCCAATTAATTGTTTACGGGGGAAATTGTTTATTAGTATTTGGTGATGAATCCTTTTGAGAGATTCATTATCAAGAAATTGTTGAATGATTAATTGTTGGGAGATTCTCGTAAATTGTTGGGAGATTCTCCGATCGTAAAATTATTGGAGACATAATCAATCTTGTAATAAAGCTAAACCTAAAACCCCGAGTTTAGATTGTATGGTTGTAACAAGATAGGTTTCGCATCATCAAAAAGGGAAATTGTTGGGAGATGAATTTAATAAAGATATATGATTTTGATTAGATCCCAAAACCCCCGAGTATGACATGTTCAAGATAATCTTGATAGTTGAGTCGATTCGCTTTTAGAGTATTCGTGATGATATCTCGCAAAATGTATAGTCACAGATATATCGTTATGATCCGAAGATTTCAAGACTCAAGCAGAAATCGAGATATCAAGACTCAAGCAGAAATCGAGACCAAGACTCAAGCAGAAATCGAGATATCAAGACTCAAGCAGAAACCGAGATATCAAGACTCAAAGCAGAAATCGAGAATCAAGACTCAGCCAGGAAATCGAGATATCAAGACTCAAAGATGAAATCGAGGAATCAAGATCAAAGATGAAAATTCAAAGATATCACCAAGATTCGTGAAGACTCGTAAGACTCAAGACTCGTAAGATTCTCAAGACTCAAGACCTCAAGACTCGTAAGACTCAAGACGCAGGAAGACGTAAAACCAAGAATCGAAGATCAAGAATATCAAGGCACAAAGAATTATCAAGACTCAAGAATGCATCAATGCTCAAGATAAACCCCAATGTTCAAGCTAATCGAGAATATCTATCCGAAAGATTTAACATCGAGAAGATCGTGGATTCCTTAGAAAAAAATAGATATTTGCTAAGACATTCAAATGCGCATAAAAGGAACTAAGACAAAGTGTTGTTAAGGTTATATCAACTCGTAGTTTGTAAACCAAAAAGAGCTGCTTGAAGGTGTACCTTTAACCGGAGACAAAAGTCAAAAAGAGGAAGACAAAGACTGCACTATACCGACATCGACAAATGATAGGTCGTCAAAAAAAAGATGTCAAGTACAAAGTTCCAGATCGCAAAAAGGTGAAGACCGGTTACATGAAAGGCTATTGCCTAAAATGTGTTAGGGAGTTTCAAACCCTAAATATACCGCTTTCACACACCATAAGAGGAAACTCACGGGTTATCTCCTCCAACTGATAGTTTTTCAAGAGTGACCTTGGTGTATGCCTATAAATACTTGTGACCTCTACATTGTAAGGTTACGGAAATTTGTAAGCAACTCAAGAGCTCAAACTTATTATCAAGAGAGTTAAAGCACTCTAAAAACTTAGAATTTCCCAAGTGCTTTTAAATCGAAGAGAGCTCATTAAACTAAGCCTAGCTTGATAAGATATATCCAAAGTTTAGTCGAGATATCCTAGCCTTTGCATTGTACTTTTATTGTAAAGGATATCTCATCCTAGTTGAAACCAACCAAGAAACCCCAAACCCTTTAGAAGGTAGTTTGAGTGTGATTGTTGGTGAGAAGAGTTGTAAAGAGTTAGTAAACCAAGCGGAGTAGTCGTAAAGCTCTAGAGGTGAAGTTAGTAAGCTACGTGAGGTAGTCCGAAAGCTTGTTTGTGTTTTGAGTAAGTAAACTACGGAGGTAGTGTAAAGCTCAAGGTCGGTTGAGTAAGTAAACCACGGAGTAATTAAAAGCCCAGTACGAAGTTGAGTAAGTAAACCACGCGAGGTAGTCGTAAAGCTCAAGGAAGTGATTAGTGAATTTCTCCAAGAGATCGAGAGAGCGGACGAGGAGTGAGTCTCGAACCACTATAAATTGTTGTGGTTGTTTATCGCTTTTATCTGCGGCTTAACCGTCAGATTGACTTAAACTGAAAGCATATTTTCACCGACATTTCAAACCGAATCAATCCAATCGGAAGTTGCATATAATTGAATCACAATCTAATTACTATTCCATTCAAAGGAAGGTTTTCAAAGAAAGCTTAAAACGAGTATAAACTAAAGGGCCAACCATTTCAAGACATCCGAAAGTAGCTAGAACAGATAGTTACCCAACCGAACTTACTCTTCCGAGGGTTCAAGAAGTTAGTTATCCGATCCAAGCAACTCAGATCTCTCAAAAACTCAGACTCGGGCTTGGGATTATCCGAGGTTTCGAAAAGCAACCAGATCACCGCCTCAAGAGACTTTGACTCGCAGTGATTTGTGCTTCTCAGACCAAATCTTCAAGACAACCCGACCTAAGCCGACTCAAGAAAAGAAAAGTTTTAAAAACATTGAACACGTGTATTCCCCCCATACACGCAAAGACTCAGCTTAGACCGGGACCAACAGATAGTGATCCCGAGGAATCCCGCAAGAAGTTGGAATTACCCAAGAAAGGAGCCCTACCATGAGCAAGAGGTCGAGAGAGTCAAGAAATCAACATGATTCGCCTGCACTATGGGCCAGGTGGATGGATGTTATCAGCACCGACGCTATCAAACAAAGCGGAAGAAGATGGAAATGCGTACATGCAAAGCATACATCGTGAACGCGGGCGAGCACCTCCTGAGCACACCACTCTCTCACCAAATTTTGTTTTTTTAAGACGACCTTGATGGTATCATCACCCTCACAATGATTTGCTAACGATAAGTTGCTCAACCTTGGGTTAAAAGTGCATCGACTTTGTAGATACCGGGGCATATATTTAACATTTTGTTCACAACACTCTACATCGATGGAGAAACAAACGGGTGATCTAAGTAGTTATATCGAGCCCTCGCGGATCACAACCATAACGGGTTTCGGGAATCTATAACTCACCATATGGAATGATTAGGTTAGAGTTGAAAGTTAGAGTCAATCGATAATCGAGAGAGATTTATTTAACTAGAATGTTAGACTTTTGTAATCGCCGATGCTTTCATTTACTTATAACGGTTTTAGGTTACCCGCTTATTCAGAATTCAAAGTCCGCTTTGTTCGACTTATTACTATCAGGTTAAGTATCCAACCCAAGAAGGGACGGAATGCAAAAAGGCACTCAAAAAAAGCTCGAGATTGTTTGTCGCCATGCGCGCTTAAAAGTAAAATATCGTTAACATGATGGAGCAAACATGGGAGACAGAGAATCAAGCCAACAAAGTAACATGTTACCGAGGACGCTTTTATACCTCCTCTGCCGAGCACATCTCCAAAGGCTAACACGTAACCCGGAATGATTACACATGTTCCAGATCTAATGAACATTGATCCACCAAACGAAGCATCGAACTTAGAACCTCGATAGGTTTTGATCCTATGGAGGTAGATGACGAAAGCACCGGGTCGATCAAGATCCTCGATGGAAGCAAAAAAGAAGGAAAGCAATGCCTCGTTGAATAATTGAGTCTCATTAATATCGAATCCCGACGTAATTCATAATTAGAAGTATTCATTGGTTCTAATTACCGAACCATTCCAATGTAAATGATAGCAGATCTTCGAAAGCAAATTTGATGTGTTCGCTTGGTCACATGAGGACATGGTCGGCATTGATCCTAAAACATGCATGTCACTCTCTTTAACCTTGACCCAACACAAATTCCAATAATCTAGAAGCGGAGAAAATTCAAATCCGAGAAGATGCAGCCTATGGATATTGAAATTAAGAAATTGCTCGATAATAAATCGATTCGAGAAGTAAAGTGCCCAAGATGGCTTGTTAATCCTGCGGCTCGTCTCAAGAAATCTAACTGAGCTTGGAGGTTATGCATAGATTTCATCGACTTAAACAAAGCATGCCCGAAAAGATAATTTTTCCGATGCCACATATCGATTATTTGATCGATAACACGCCAGACATGAGCTCACGACTTCATGGATGCATTTGCCGGGTATCACCAAATACACATGCATCCAGATGATCAAAAGAATATGGCTTTTAAAAAAAAAGAATATGTATAGTTGGCAACGCATGCCGCTCGGATTAAAGAACGCCGGAGCAAAGTATCAACGCTTAGGAACAAGGTGTTCGATTTAACACATAGGTCTAACAATTGAGGTGTAGACGGTACATTGATGACATTGTGGTAAAAAATCGAGCATAAGGAAGACCACATTACCCACCGGCATAGACGCTTTGATATTCTCGTGGAGTATAACATGAAGTTAAACCAAGAAATGCGTTTTGGGGTTCATTCGAAAATTCTAGGACATATGGTCACCAATCGGGGATTGAAGAGAACCCATCAAAGATTCAAGCTATGCTCGATATGCAGCCCCCCAAAAGTGTGAAAGAAGTTCAAAAATTAATCTGACGTTGGCTTCAGAACCGGTTTATATCATTTAACCGGAGATAAATGCAAACCTTTTTCGACGATTAAAGAAAGGGAGATTCCAAAGGATGTAGCATCGCTAAAAATGTATTTGAGTCATTAAAGCAATACCTTTGCGATACTCAAACATTATCTAAGCCTCGTTTCTGTGTAAACAACTTTATTTCAGATTCGCCAAGATCGAAAGTATGCAATTAGACGCGTTCGCTCGAGTAGAGGGGCAACACATTTGCCTATTTATTATGTAAGTCGCACTAAAGAAGTCGAGCTCCTAGAAGCCTCCATTGAAAAAACTTGTGTATGTTTTCTCTATGAGTGTCCCAAAATCGCGACTATATTTTTTTCGATCACTACCGAGGTGCTAACCACATTCCCATTACGATAAGTTCTCCAATCGACTAAACACCGCGGGCGTGTTACCTGGCTGGCGTGGAGTTAGGGCCAATTGGCATTAAGTTCCCCTAATTAACAAGAATGGGCGGCCAAAGCTATGGCCGATTTCATGGTTGAATCGACATATCCGCAAATACGAAAAGAGGTGTTGATCAACCATGGCATATGTATGTAGATGGTTCATCAACAAGTTCAAGAGTCGCAATGGGCGTGGTTCTCATCAATTTCAACTCGACAAACTTTCACGACAAATGCCACCATCCATTTTGATTTCCCTACCACAAATAACGGGTTTAGCATTTAAGCTTTGATCACTGGATTACACATGGCTACGACAATGGGAATTCAGAGGTTGATGATTTATACGATTCCCAAATAATTGTATACCAAGTATTAAAGTAGCAACGGCCCGAGGCTAACAGATGGCACAATATCAAGAATCAGAAGAAAGGAGCCGCTGAGCAATTTGAACAAGTTTACATAGAACAATTACCAATTATCGATAATTCATTTGCTGATGCTTTGGCACGATTGGCAACAAAGCAGAAGGAGTGATTTAACACGATGGACATTGTGGGTCATCATGACTTGTTCGCCATCAATTCCTCAGAGTTGTGGTCGCCCATGTGAAAGTAACAAGAAACCCGATGACTTCAATTTTAAGTTACTTACAAAAAGGGTTTCTCCCTAAAATAAAGCATGCTACTCGCCTCAGACATAAGCTACTCGATATATTATCCTAGATGGGCATTTGTACAAAAGAAGTTCTTCTTCTATTATTGAAATGTATTACTCCCGAAGAGGTCATGTGATTTCGGAACAGCATTCATGATGGGGCATGTGGAAACCATACGTGGACTTGTCCCCGCATATAAAAATTGTCGACAAGGTTACTATCGCCTACTCAAGAAAGATTCGCCACAGATGCCCGCCAAGATGCCATAAGTTTCAGTATACACCCCACTTATCCATAGCCCACCAAGAACTAGTGTGTTCGCTTATGATACTCGTGGCCATTTGCATAAATGGGGAATCGATTTGATCGTCTGCTTCCTACCGCACATCGAAAGTGTAAAATATATTGTGGTTGTCGTTGATTACTACACTAAATGGGCGAAGTCGCTTTCATTGTTAAAGACACCGAACAAAGAATGTGGAATTTTGTTCGAAAAAATATGATTTGTCGCTTTTGGGCTTCCCAAACTATTGGTAAATGATAATGGCAAACATTTCGACGGAAGTGAATTCCTACGTATGTGCTCTGGGGCATAAAAAGCATTACTCTATCCTCAGATACTCCCCAACCAAAACGGACAAGTTGAAAGAAACAATAAAATTATCAAGCATACCCTCAAGGCTAAACTTGATAATTCCATGGGGAGGACGGGTCAAGAGTTACCGTAAATATTATGGGCATATCAGACTACTTTCGTAACATCAATCATGGAAACCCCGCGTCATTTTCGACATTTGGTACGGAAGTTATACCGCGTATAAAGATTCCGAGCCATCGGACAATGAGTTTTGAGAGCACATTATCGACCAAGCGCCGCCTCTAAGTGCGATCCGCTGGAAGAGAGAAGGATGGAGGCCAATTTCGTGAACGCTTATGTATAAAAAAAAAAGATCGTAAAAGTTCTATAACTCCAAAGTCCGAACACGCAGGTTCAACGTCATGAAGCCGGGTTCTAAGACGAAAGCAACGGGGTACCAAGTGGTGTGTTCGCCGAAGTATGGGAAGATCCATTCAGAGTACAGTAACGCTTGTTAAACGGGCATATGATTTGGAAGACTTGAATGGAGTTTCAAGGTCATATTCGTGGAATGCATCAACAAAAAAAAGTATTATCAAGACGGGCGAAAGCACAACCGATAGTCGAGGTCAAAAGCGCTTAGCTAGTGGGTTCAAAAAAACCCGAGCATAATCAACCATTCAAATAAGACGAAAGGTGACAAAACACGAAGGACTAACACACAATGTCCGGACACAAATTTCGAATCTTTAGAATGAGTTTTGGTCAAGATTATTAAAAGATAGAAGATACGGTCAAAACAAGACGAGAAGCCGTGGCAACTAAAAAGAAGACGCGGTCAATCCTTGAATAAGAACTGCAAAGACAAGGATGATGTCAAAATGAGGATTTAAAGCAAGAAGGTCAACACCAACTAGATATGTCAAGACTTGTTTGGGATAGTAGTATAAATAAACATATTGATACCGGGAAGGGGAAGAAAAAGATAGAAAAAGGAAAAAAATATCGCAAAAAACATATTAGAAGAAAATTCAATTATCTGGGAGATAGTTGTTTTGTACGCCTCCAGATGAAATTTTTTGACACTGATTCAAAGAATCATTTTATCGACCAATCATGTGTCCCGGGGCTTTGTTCTAAGACGAAGCTTTATACCCCTTTATCGTTAGTTACGGCGAAAATACTTTCCTTCGACGGGGAACGCCAATCCAAATCTGGGAGAAGTATTTTTTCTAAACAGGTATTGTCACTCGAGCATAGGTTGGTGCTCGTTTTTGACTCAAGATGCTCGGCAGAAGTCATGGTTGCCACTCCACCTTATCCACCGCTTATGCAAAGAGTAAATCACTAGTCCCCCACGCATCCCAAAAAATCTCCTCCGGGGGGGGGATGTCGGACGACGTATTTAAACGACGCTACCGACGCCGATGCTCGTGCATCCATGCAGGGATAAAATGATGCTAGCAAGGGCATCCGCTCAAGATTGTATAGGCGAAAGCAAGTTTGCTCGCTTATATGTTTCATGTCCGGCAGAAATTCACATAATCACATTTTGCTCAGAGGGGCGAGCCTCGATGTTGTCCGCCGCCGAGCATATTACTTGAAGAAGAGTAGACCGGCTGATCCGCCTTATACTTGTCAACATCAATTCCGCGGACTAGATGAGGTCAGCCCATGTCTATTTCAATACGAGGTTTTGAATCTAGCAAAACGATAGTCCGATGCTATAGCTATGTGCTATGTGTAATAGAAACAGTTTTCTCCAAATGTAAAAGTTGTAATAGAATAACAACGTGTTGCAAAGTATTTTTGTTTGTTAAGTTTTTCTAGTTAAAGCCTATCCATGGTCGCACTTAAGCCGGATTTAATCTTAACAAAGACTTAACGAAAGCGTAAGTTTATGTTCACCGATTTAAACAATTCAGACTTACAGATACCGCAACAAAGCGAAAGTGATGGGTACGGGTCGCAACTAAATAAGATTTAATTCGAATAAAAAATAAAGGATCGCGCAAACATAAGACGATCACTTAAAGAAAAAGGGGGTACATAAGTTAACCCATCCTGTTGCAAAGAAAATAAGATGACCAATCCAATCGCAACTAAATAAGACGCATTGAAAACCAAAAAGTCAGTTTAAACATGTATACATATCATGTTCGAACTTCGTAAGACAAATGGCATAAAAAAGGAAACAAAACAACATCATTCATTCATCAAAGAAAATTAGCCTTCCACAATCGAATCAAGGAACTATCTAACAAGCACAAACTAAAAACATACCAAGAAATTGTTCAAAAGGTAATAAAAATTATACATGTAAAAAATCAAGGAAAAATTCATTGTTTGGGGGTCTGAGGAAGTGGATCGACGAGCACCCTCAGATCATCACCGGTTCCTTTCAGAGCATCTCCATCCAGATCATTTTGAACAATAGGTTCCTCTATAGGTGCACGTTGTTCGGCAAGACAGATTCACCATCTTGCTCATCCCGCACCGATCAACTCCATGCGGGCTTTGACGATTTAATGAAGCGGGGATCCTTCAACATCATCATCCCGACCATCTTCTTCATCCAAAGATGGGTCATCAATTTCGATCCCATCAGAAGATTGGGAGAAATCGCATGCATCACTCAAATCGATATTCGAAGGTTATGATCCGGGGGGTTATCGAAAGGTGTACTTCGAGACGGGTTAATGAGCGTGTAATCCGTCAGAAGAAGTGTTTGTTTAGAAGAATCGGATGGCATTTGCAAATACAAGATATATAGGAGAAATCGACATGGAATCAACATACTCTTTCAAGCAGTGCGCTTTTGAATTTTCAAGACCTGCACGAGTATTGGTCTCTTCAAATGAGGAGTTGTTGTCACGAAGCAAAGTTTTTCGCCTTCACGGCCCCGACACTGCTTTAAGTTTCGAAGCTCAACGCTCAAATTTCGCCCCGAATTTTCCTAATGCCACCCACCTTCTTTTTATTACAAAGGCAGCCTCCCGAGCAAGCGCGCGAACTCTTCTCCGCCCGGGCGAAAGCATCTTCCCGAGCTAGGTGAGCATCTTCTTGAGCTTTTTACGAGCCTCGTCAATGAGGATATTTGTTCTTGAACCAACTTGGCCTCATCTTGGCTCGTCACTGTTTCACCTCTCTTGGAAACTTGTGATAAGAGTCACATATTTGGCCCGGTCGGGCGGACTCGTGTAAGCTTTTTTCAAGAAGAACCAAAGATTGGCTATGGTGCACTAGGCCGTTCTAATGGTTTCCAAAGTCGTTGACCTTTTTGGTGGCCTCTTCGAGCTCAAGAGTCCATGCTCGAATGGGCTGCCTCACATGCTTTCTCGACGTTCGGAAGGCCGTGAATGTTGCGGACAAGAGGGAGCAATAATAGTTTTTCAACTCGCATCAGAGGCAATAACTGCTCAACCCGCGTGTTATAAAAACAAATAGATATGATTGTCCACCAAATTAGATGGAGCAAAGAGACACTCCAACAAAGAAAGCAAACGATGATTGCTCACCGAAAGGTGGTCCCATCCCATGAACGACTTATCCCGGGAGAACGGAGTTGGGAACTTAAAAGCGAGTCCGTGTTCGGGTCCCGCAGGGTTGGAGAGATGTACCGACCTCCATTTCGCAATATGCAGGATCGGACCCACCACGAGGCTTATTCCGGGTCGCTTTTTAATAGTAGGGTTTCTCATTAACATCGGGTGCTCGGCGGAGCAATCGGATTTTGATTGTCAGTATTTCGCTTTTGATAGACGAGTAAATTCTTTTTATGCCGACCGACTCGGCCGGGTCCGGGCAAGCAGTCGACTCGCTTTTCGGCCTCATACACATCTTCGCCAGATCCGAGCTAGTTGGGGGTCTCTCGGTTCGTTTATCAGATGTTCGGTTGTGCTTAAGGCAACAACATAAAGAGGGGAAAGTCAGAGATGTAAGAATTTAAAAAAAAAGGAAAAAATCGGCACAAAAGGCAAAAACACATTCAGAATATAAAAGACAATCCTTACCGGTTGATTGAGGGCAACTAAATGGTGAGGGGGCACGCATAATCCTCCTTTTCTTCCTTTGGTCAGAAGTTGTTCAACGTTTTCAGCTAGCTGCTCAATATGGCTCAAGGTCGATTTTCCAGATACTACCAAATAACCATCTTTTGTTTTTTTGTCTCGGGTCGCCAATTCCTCGAGATTGAGGAAATAAGTTAAAATCACCAATCGAGGAGAGTAAAACAACAAAAAAATACTTACTTCGCTGCATTCCAAAATCAAATGATGTCTAAACGGCATTTCGTCTACATCCCAAGCAGATTTTTCCAATCACCCCGATTTAACCAAAAACTTCTTTTCCAATCCATGATCTTATTAGGCACGCCCTCGATGACCTTACATTTTGCATTCGCTGCATGAACAACCATCCGTGTTCGCTTGGGTCGAGACAAATGAACTAATCGAGTAAGTTCGCCGCCGTTAGATAAGACATGTGTTTCGCTTTTGCCGTAAGAGAGTTAGGAAACTCATAATCATATACCACCCATTCGCATTAGCTGTAATGGTGATATTCCATTCTACGAGCAAGCGAGTAATAATCGGATGAAGGGGAATCAAGACCCGCCCATTGTATCTAAGTTCATCGCAACACAACCTTCGAGAGGCCGGTTTGTTTCGCTTCATCGGGACCAGCGCCGTAAAAAAACACATCCTTTGGAGTCTCGTAATTCGATACAATTGGGTCGAGCATATTTACATCGATCACACTTGCAATTTTGCTCGGCGGATATTCATTTTCATTCTTTGTCTTGTGGAGGTTGTTCTCGCCATTCAAAATCATAAACGAGCACTATACTTGGTATATGTCGCAAGTATGAGGAAGACCAACAGGATATCGAAAGCACCATATTCTGCTCGCCATCAATTCTCCGTTTCGCCCATTAGCATTTTCGCCATCGATTTCTCCTCATATGATCGCCACCCCTATTTACATCACGATTACCTACAACCCTAGATCCTATTTGGGGTCAGATAAAGAATCTTCATCCTAATCATCTAAAAATTTTCAGCAAAGCTAAACCCCGTTTAATCTATTGAGGGCATCGCTTTAATTCGACAAAAAAAGAATGGCAAATGGTTGTCTAATTTTCCAAAGGAATCTTGAATCCGAGACGCTCATTCGGCGATAAAGACCACTACGCGTGATCGGACCAGAAAGATGAGGAAGAGGAACTATGATGGTTTCGACTTATTGAAGTTCGTGAGAACCCGAACGAGTAGTCATAATTGGAATTAAGGGGGGTATGAAGTAATTACCTAGAAGAAATCTTTTGCCTAAATAAGCGTGTTTCTTGCCGGAAATTTTAGGCGGATGGAATGTGAAGAGAGAATGAAGAGAAAGAAAAGGGCCGAGGTGGCAAATTGGTTTTATTTAGGTTCCTGATTTTTGAAAGGTTTTTATGTGCACTACCCCAACACCTAACACGTAAGACGAGGCGACACTTACGTAATCACCCGCCAATATAACCAACACCGCCCCCATGATGAATACAAAGCCGTTCGACCGGGGTATTGTTGTGCACATAAAAAATTTTTCCCCGCCACGTGCTCGCACGACAAACACGTGGACCAAGAAACAAAGGTGCCCGCAAATTTATCGATAAGTGCTCACCTACTGATACACATCCCGCCATCCATCCAGGTTTCGCCAGAGCACGCCAGCTTAGGGCGATCAGAGGGTGAGGGCGCCGTAAGCCATCATATCAAGAAAAATTATGCTCTTCCTAAGAACCCAATGACCACTCACCAAGATACAAACAAAGGGTAGTGGTTAACTAAAAACCGCATTTAACAGAGAAGAAAAAGACAAAGTCCGCATTTAACAGAGAAGGAAGACATGCTCGCTTTTCGGGCTTAATATGCGGTAAGAATCAAGGCATACGGCCTACATAAACAATGTTTTCTGTGAAAGCAAAACGATTTATCGTGAGCTAGCACACATACGCGGGTTGACAGAGATCCCAGAGAGTGGAGAGAGTAAGAGAGTGTGCTCGCCCCCAGACGAAAGCACAAAATCAAGGCAATGACGCTTCGACTTATGACCAAGACCTACTAACGATTACGCGGGTCGGGCCTCGAGGAGTACGACCACAACCAAGCGAAAGCACAAGAATCGGGTCACCCACGACGCCACCATCACCACCGGATGACAAGTCGAATACTTTCGAGCAAGTAAAGACAAATGTCAACCAAAGAAGACAAAAAAAAAACGTGGGCAACACCACATGATTCGCGCATGTTAAGAAATTGCAACCGGTATAGCCATGACACCACCAACTCAAGCCTCGACACCACCAAATTTCATCCAAAACCTATAAATAGCCCAAAAATAACAAAAGAAAGTGGTCTAAAATTCCCAAGTACTCACATATATTCTCCAAATCACCATCTTTCATAGAAGGAAGTTTTTACCACGAGTAAGATTGTGTAATCAGATACTTGAACCTCGCAATATAACATCCTCGCTTCGAATGCCCCCAGAGTAATCATTTATTGATGAACGGGTCAATAATTTCGTTATTTATCGTAATATTGTACACGCATTTATTTTGTTTCATGAAGTTGTTTTAAAATTACCCACATAATATTCTCATTAAAAAATGACTTGCAACAATTCCATATATATTAAATCCTATAATAATATTCCATATATTATTATTGAGAATCCTATTTAATTAAATACAATTTAATTAAACATTAATAATAATTAATTCCAAATTAATCTATTATTAATTAATCTCCATAAATTAAATATTAAATTTAATTTAACATTTAATCAACCAACTATAATCCGTAAAAGGAACTACTTGTCATAAGGACCCATAGCCCTCATATATCGAAAGCGAGGTCAAACCAACTGCCTTAATTGAACCCTAGACAACAAATCGCACATTCTCAATATATGAGGTACGCTATGTAGAATCGCTCAACTACCAGAATCAAACATGGGCTATTACGATTTCTCATTTCATTAACTAATACCGATTAGTCTCGAACATAATGAAGTTGTCTATTTAAATAATATAATCAATTTATCTCTAATCACTACTTGATCATGTATGTCACACTTAACCACAAAGTCTAAGTCAAGGCATCGCCGACATGACTTTGATCCAATTATGATGAGAAGATGAGTATTCTCTAAATCCACTTTTGAGGAATGAATCATATTTCGCTCAACTACCACACACTTCAGACTTCGCGGATGAACCCAATCCAAGCCATATCTACCCATGGAAGGGTGCAAGCGCCATTATGGTTAAAGTTCATCATCCCACACATGTCACGCAGACGATTTTAAGTCAAATGAGTATCGACGCTTCCCACTAACCGAGACACCAGAGACACATATAGTGGAAATACATCAAACTTTTTTTTCTTGGATGTGGGTATACCAATACCCTCTAAGGTATTTGTGCATCCATCATGAGATACCTAGTATTTCGTAGTAAGTGAGATCTTACTACACCTCTAAGAGTATGATGCAGATCGCACACCAATCTCCATCAGATCATCAATATCCCATTCTTGATGATCCTTGATCGAGGTTATTTGAGAATCATGCTTAAGTTATCCGAGTTCTCACAACCTCAATGATAAGAATGACTCATGGGAACACTTGCATGAATAAATGCAAACAATCAAACATAATATTCAAACAAGTGTATTACCATTCATTAATATTAAATGAACTATAATATTAAATCAAATCAATATCATCGAAAGTATTATGTCCTTACAATAGATTGTCTAAAGGACACTAACACTAACACACCATGCCTCTAACATGGCATATATTCACCATTTTCCAATGTTGTTCGAGCCTATCACCGAAGTCGGGCGACTTTGAAGGGGCCCGAGGCGCCATGAAAGAGCCGCTGCTGTTTATATGCTAATAATCCCATTGGGGAGAAAGAAAATATTCTTATTAAGGACCTTGCTTTTTTCTTTGTCGATTTCAAATTTTCCCTCCTAGTGCTAACTTTTTATGATCCCGAGTAACTCCGGGTTGTCGAATGAAGAGGTCTGGGGAGAACAGATGGGAGGCCACGAGGCGGTTTGAGGAGGTCGAGAACGCGGGAGGTCAGCCGGGCGTTGAGATTCCCTGGTCGAACAAATTGCTTCGATCAACCCTACCGAGGTGACTCCAGATGCTTCCTCCGAGCCGATTCCACGGATGATGTTTTTTTCAATAAAGATGCCAAATGCTTTTGGGCACTCGTAATAGCCCTTTTGGGATTTTCTATCAAGTTGCTAAGTTGCCCTGGGGGGCAGTATTTGTTTTTTGCCGCTTTCGCCGCTAATGGAATTTTTCTTTTTTCGTCTTTTTCGCTTCTTTTCTTTGAATGTTTGTTTCATCTTTCACTAACATCTTTGAGTTTGATGAGCTCGTATCTTTTATCTTGAGATCCTCGGATAATAATAAACAATGATGAATGATCCGTTAATCGATAATCACAGACCTAATTTTCCACTTAGATAGGGTAGCACGTGATTTCCTTAAAAACATTCTTGGCTTTGTCGACTAAGATAGGTATACCGAGGTCGACTTAACTAGGGTAGGCGTATATGATTGCTTTTAAATATTCTCGCTTTGTTTAATTTAGATAGGGTGTACCGAGGTATACATTTATATAGTGTATGCAACGTGATCGCTTTTTTAAATATTCTTGGCTTTTGTCGACTTAGATAGGTATGTAACGAGGTCCATTTCTAGATAGGTATGACGTGATCGCTTTTTAAATATTCTTCGCTTTGTCCATTTAGATAGGTATGCGACGTGATTGTTTTTAAATATTCTCGCTTTGTTTAATTTAGATAGGTATGTGTTGGGGTTCAAATAATATCCCACATCGAATAATATGGGAGGATCATGGAGTTTATTAGGACGGACACTATCTCAATTGGTATGGGGCCTTTGGGAGATACCCAAAAATAAACCGTATGGTTTGACCCAAAGCGACAATATCATACCAACGGGATTCGGGGTCCATCTAGTGGTCCTAATAAAGGGTATCGTAGACATGGTCCCAAAGTAAACAAGGTGGAGTAGTCCCCCAGTTAAACAAATAAGACGGTGAAGCCTTGGTGAAAAAAACGGGGTCTCTATGGACTAAAGGGTGTTGACCCAGATAAAGCGGGTCGCTTGGAGAGAGGTCTGTGGTCTTTGTTTGAGGGAGGATTGTCGGGGTTCATACAATATCCCACATCGGAATAATATGGGAGGATCATGGGGTTTATTAGGATGGACACTATCTCAATTGGTATGAGGCCTTTTGGGAGATGCCCAAAAACAAATCCATGCGTGCTTGGCCCAAAATGGACAATATCATACCAATGCGGGATTCGGGGTCCATCCAGGTCATAACAGTAATTGTTGGGCTTTCAGGTTAAAATAAAAGGGTTTTTATCCCCAATCGGATGAGAACAAAGAAAGGAGATTTCCAAATCCTATATAAGGAGCCTTTGGGTCTTTGTTACATCGCAGACCCAGAAATACACTTTACCTTTGTATTTGATTCTAGTTAAATTCCTTTCTCATATTTGTGAGAAGGTGAGAGTCATGTAGACTTGTAATAGTGTAGGTGTCGAGCGAGAGAGGGAAAATCAGATGATTGTAGATATTTATCATATAGTGATGGTTCTTTTTCGCTGTCCCGTGGTTTTTCTCCCATTTTTGTAGTTTTTCACGAAAAAGTCTTCAGGTTGTTGATTGTTGTTTTGTTCTTTTTTTTTTTTTCGCTTGTTTCATTTTTTCCCTTGGTATGAATTGGGGACTCGAGTTTCAAAAATAGTGGGTATCGAGCCCGGGCCTGCCCTTGATATTCGAGTATGCTCGCGGGTTGCAGCTGTAGTCCGATCTTCCACATCATAAAATATTTTTTGAGAAGGTCCCGGTCTTCGAGAGATCAAGTTATTCAATTGGGGGTGGAGAAATGGTATGTCAAGGGCTTCAAGTTCCATGAAGTGGTGATGTAGAGAAATATGGTGGAAGAATCTATGTGATGATGCAACTGGTTACACAAGGGTATCAATCAAGTGGAGCTACAATATGCAAATAGCTTGAAACTAACATTATGCTTGATTGAAAATTATTTCGTTGAAGGAAATGAACATCCTTTTGCGGGTCGAGATGCGGCGAGTGAGGAACAATTGAGCCACCCGGGTGAAAATATTCTATGGACGCTTATGGGTAGGTGTTGAACCAACCAGAGTTCGGTCGCCTAAAGCGAAGCGGGAAAAGCCGCAACCGAAGTGGCATCGGGCCGCTTCCCATGGAGTTCATGTATGACGGTATTTGCTAATGTGGTTGATCGGATCGAAGTTGTTACTGCATCGCGGATTGAGCTCGCAGATTGATCTTAACTCGAACCGGGGTGAGCAGGATCAGGCATAGCCAGAAATCGATTTTTAAAGCGAGAGGCTAACCCTTTTGTTCGCTATCCGCTTCTGGAGATCCTTGATGTTCCGGGGCGATGGTAGCCATCCGAGGGCTTTTCGTTTCACCAGCGGCCTCAAAGACGATGAGGTCGAGGTGTAGAGTTTCCTTCTTGTTGCGGCGAGGAGATGGGTCCGACGACGCCCAGAGGGGCGATGGGGTCTTCTTTCCATCCGGGGGGTTATGGTCCTCTCCGGCCGATCCTTTGCCGATTGGCCGCCGGTCCGCCCCGCCACTAATCCTGAATAAGATCCTTCGTTCAGCCCGTCACGTCGGTTCGGGGCCACGATCTCGCTTGGGTCCGCGAGGCGGATACCGGCCGAATCAAACTTTTTCGAGAACGCGCCGTCAGGATGGATTCGCCCTTCGCTCGGCCGCGCCAGCCGATCGAGGTAACGAGGCCCACGACGAGTCAGGGGCCCCTCGTGACGAGGTCCGTCAGAGGAGGCCCATCCATGCGAGGACCCCTGCATCCGCCTTTGCCCTTGCCCATCCTTGCTCGAGCTGATTCGTGTTATGTCGCAAGTCATTCCCCGGTATTTTCTATTTCGCCCGCTTTTTTCAGAATCCAAGAATGGCCTCATCGATATATTCCGGGTACGATTTGTTTCGAGCTTCTCGAGCTATCCCGATATGGGCCCCCCCTTTATGGCGGTTATTGTTAGGGCCGGTACCCACCACGAGCTTTAAATGAAATCCGAGATACTTTTCCTCTTGAGATGAAAGTTGTTTGAGACATGATCTTTTTTTGAAGTGATTTTAAAGGATCGGACGGATTAATGTCAAGATTCGCGAGGAATACTCCAATGAGAAAACACTAAGTCTTTTAGCTTGATTTTTCTTAAAGAGTACCATTCTTCTAATACCAAATCACAGCACTCAAAATATACGGATTAAGGATTATATGATGTGGTTTTGATTATTTTAGTTACACAAACAATAAATGTGAAAAGTAGGTCAGATTTGTGTTATAAGACTGGATTGAGAGAATAAGAGCTCGAGTAATAAATTTGCAAAGAGTTTGGGGTGTAAGTTATCAATTTTCTATTGTTTTTGGTCATAAATGACCCATATATAGGTTTGGGAGAGAGCGAAGTTCACTCTCCCTTACATAAGTACAAGGAGCCGAAAAGTGACTCGCAAGAAAAACATTAAATGCTACAAGATTGACGCGATCATGCTTGAGGTCGCTGGGAGGTCGCCCAAGATAGATCCCGGATAATCGTGATTTGACCTTTTAAGACACCTACCACCCATCATTACCATCCTTTTGTTGACAAGTCTCGGTTAAGCGCCATACATCGATAAGCTCTTTCACGCCGTCACCGTTACGTCCAATCACGCTTAACGTTCTGATTTTTGTCACCATGACCATGAGGCATCTAATCTTCATATTTGTGCTCGATGGGTCGTTGTCCTGGCCCTCCCAATGAGGTGTTATACTTTTGTAGAATTTGGTCGGCTCTCGTCGTCTTTTTCTGTGCCGGGCCCGACCGCGCCTCCGTGCACACACAACAATGGGCATGTGATATTTACAAAGCGCTAATTATTAGTAGTATACTTATTTATATTATAGTATTTTAATTAATAAGCAAATTTGGAATAAATTCATCACTTATAAACTAGGTTGTATAATACGAAAGACGATTATAATTTTTTAAATTATTTTATATTATTCATGTAAATATAAATATTTTTACTTTTTTTTTAATAAAATGTGACTTCATACCATAAAGTCAAAATAAAAGTAACTATCACAATAAAACATGCGGAACGACGCGCTGATCATATGGAAGAATAAAATCAATATTTTTATCGATTATTGGCAATAAGACAAATTTATTTTAAGACCAAAAAATATTAATTTTATAAATCTGACCTGTGCATATCCTAATAATGTCCAAAACAATATTCCAAATTATTATTAACATCTTTTATTGAGACACGTTGTGTGGTGTATAGAGTGTGTATCTTATTCATATCCTAATACCCATTAAGTATCAATCACTGCATTGGTAAAAAAAAAATTCGAAACTGTGCATTCTAGCTTATGAATATAAAATTTACAAAATATCTCAAGTAATAACATTAATCTAATTACTAAAGTGAAAATAAAAAATACCTTTTATAAAAAAAAATTAGGCCGATGGGCTGGCCCATTAAAACCCGCCGCGCTCCACGCCACAACCCACGGCTCAAACGAGCCAATCTGTTTAGTCCCCGTCCAGCTACCTTTTTACGTGGCCCAACCTAACTTTCTCTCTACAACTGTAATAAAAACCATAACATCACCTTTAATAAGTAAAAAATTCGCTAAAATTCACTTTCGTCCCCACAAGATATGCGATTTCACAATTTTAATCAAAATATTTCATCGCTCTGATTTCGTAAAAAAATCATGTAGTTTTGATCATTCTTTATTTAAATCTTGTTAAATTAACCTGACTCTTGATCCCAATTTTATTACGCTAAATCAAACCGCAGCCGATTTTAATAAAAAACGATCAATAAGATTAAAATTGTATGAAAAAAAATAATTTTAGGACCAAAATAAGAACGTTGAGACCAATATCGTAAAGTACGGTCCAGTGGGAATAAAAATGAATTTTTTTTTTAAAAAACAATCAATTACAATAGTTTCCTGACATAATCAATTACAATAATTCATTCTACCATCGGACACATGACATCATCATTTTATCTCTCACAGACGGAATCGCAATCACCACAAGAGGAGATCAACCAAACCAAGAACTCGAACCGCAGAATCGCACCGCAACCAAAACCACAATCCAACAACAGTGAATCCACCAATTTATAAGAGAGTGACCACCACAAAAAGTGAATAATATTCCTCTCAGATCTCAAACCCCGACCAAATTTTGGGATGCCACGTTTAACCACTCGAGCTATCACCGTTGACCGGAAACAAAAATGAATTGCACTCCACCTTTAACTTCCCAAAGTAAATGTAATTTCCAAGGAATCGAAACACTGAAATCAAAATTAGGACGATCTGTATTGTTTTCCAATACAATACAAACGCTTTCACACCCTGTCTTGGTAGATATAATAACTGCAGTTTCACCCTTATATCCGAAACCAAAACCCCAACCAAGTTCCAAGGATGGCGATGAGCAACAACATCACCGCAATCCTCAATTTCCTGGCCCTGATGTGCTCCATCCCTATCATCGCGGCCGGCATCTGGGTGGCGTCCAACCCGGACAACGACTGCATCCGCTCCCTCCGCTGGCCGCTCCTCTTCCTCGGCGCCGCCTTCCTCCTCGTCTCCCTCGCCGGCTTCGTCGGCGCCTACCGCAAAAAGGAGGGCCTGTTGGCCGTCTACCTCGTCGCTATGTTCATCCTTATAGTCGTCCTCCTAGTTGTACTCGTCCTCGCGTTTGTCGTCACGCGCCCCACAGGCGCGTATGCTGTACCAGGGACGGGGTTCCGCGAGTACAGGGTGGATGGGTTTTCGTCCTGGTTTAGGAGTCTTGTTGTGGATGATAATTGGGGGAAGATAAGGGCGTGTTTGGCGGATTCGGCTACTTGTAATAAGCTTGCTCAGAAGTACGCTGCGCCTGCGGATTTCTTTGCTGCTCATCTTTCACCTATTGAGGTCAGGAATTTAAGGCGATTGTTTGTTTTGGGTTAAATGAATTTTAAAATTCACAAACTTTTGTGTCAAAATTGATAATTATAAACTCATACCTCTGCTTTTCAAAACTAATACTTATATGATCTCAATTTATAAGTATAATGATATCAGTTATGTTAAGTGCAGTGGTATCAATTTATAAGTGCATTGATTTAAATTTTATACTATGAACAAATTTCACTACTCACTTTAAAAATTGATTTTTAAAAATTGGGGAACTTTAATCCTTATAAAAAATAGTGATAAATGGTAAGGGGTGTTTCTTTTGAATTTTTGAGTGGTGTGATAGTAGATTTATTATATATGGTAGAGACGGTTTCTAAAACCGGCTTTCGAAATGCAGAATTATACAGTAACCAATTTTAAATTTCAAAATTTAAATTCTAATTTATAAGATTAAATGCAGACATCACCTTAGGATGGTTTCTTTATGTTGTTATTTTGATATGGAAATTATGTTTAATTAAGATAAAAATTTGTATAAGACAAAAATACGACCCAACACAAATAAATATTGACATTTTCCAAAATGCAAAAGCGCCATGATTAAATTGTGCTCCGTTGCACCTCTTAATTAATTGTGTGTATTTAAATGGAAAGTTCATAATGTTCACTTTTTTCTTTCTGTTATTTTCTTGGAATTCCTGTTTGAGAAACTGAAGAAGAGCTAGTGTGTGCTTACAAAAGGGCTCCTTGCATTAGAATTAACTTGTAAATGATTTGTACATTTCTTTAAAATTGAAAAAGATAAAGTTTTTGCCCTACTTTTGAATGGTTAATTGAATTACTCATTGTAGCAGAGACTAATGCAGAGGTTCTGGAAGATTGGATACCTTTTAATTGGATAAACAAATAAATTGAGTGATTAATCCAGCCTGTGATCCTTTGTCTTTGTCTACCTAATGGTGGACCCTTCCCATTTCTAATCTTTAATTGTCAAAGAATAACAACAAGTGATATAATTTCTTGTCTTTTAACCCTTAAAATCTTGTAGTTGTTAATTGTAAGTTGTCCAATATTTCAATCCACATCCTCTACCATGGTATGAACTATGAAGGGCATGTTCTGAAACTCTACTTAAATCCAAAAAAACATTTATTTTTAAAATAAGTTGGGTCACAACAATTAAAAAAAAAAAAAAAGGCACTTATGCTCTATTCATTAGAAGTTGAAAACACACCCAAAATACCACATAAATTAGACAAAAATTTGTATACACAAGTTGTAATGTGCAATTAGTGCTTATTTTTAAAGGTATAACTTGCTCCACTAAAAAGTACTCCCTCCGTCCCAAAGAAATTTTATGGCACACATATTAAGAAAAATGTATAATTAGTAGAGTGTTGAGGGGTAATATAGTAAGTTTATATGTATAATGTAAATGAATTAAATTGATTGAGTGTATATGCGGGACCCAAAAGTAAAGGCATTTTTGTAAATATGAATATCATGGAGGATAAAATTTAATAAGAGTTTCCTTTTTTTGGGTGTGCAAATTTTTGTGGGACGTCCCAAAAATGAATTTGGGATGGAGGGAGTATTAGTTTGCCAGTATCACTTGTTTTATTAAAAAATATTAGGTGTTAATTTGCTAGTATTACTTGTTTTATTAAAGAGTATTAGTTGTACACCAAATTGTTACTCCATACTTACTCCGGATACTCATAATGCCTATACATTCAAGATTGCAGTTACTTATTTTTCAATTAAAACTCATTACTTTTTGGTCCTGAGGTTCATAACAAAGTCCTCTGTTTTCAGTCAGGATGCTGCAAGCCCCCAATGATTTGTGGCTTCCAATATTGAACCCCACAACATGGTCCGCCTAGTCTAACATGGCAGCAAACACGGATTGCACCATCTGAAAACAACGACCACCATGCTGTGCTACAATTGTGATTCTTGCAAGGCTGGTCTGCTTTGGAAACCTAAGGGAGAAATGGAGGAAAGCTAACATAATACTCATCGTGAACTGGTGGTTCTGATTTGGGTTTATCTTATTGCTTGCAGTGCTTACAGGAATGCTCAAACCAAGAACTATTCCGTGAAATATAAACGAGGTTGGGTTTAATCAGTCGATCTTCTGTTGCAAACAGGGTTTTATCTTATGTTTCATTCCTTCAGTATAAAATATGTAGGTAAAAAACTTTTCCTCAAGACAAGGTGCATCAGGCAATCTGATGCACTTCTGACCAAAAATTTGACTTATTCAACAAAAAAACTGAAATATATAATGAGAAGTATTAGTTCATGTGAATTAAAGTACTAGTTTGCAGCCCTCAATATTTGCACTCTTTCAATATACAAGTAATATTTTTCATCATATGAGCTGATACTTTTCTTCACATGGACTAATACTTTCCTAAAAAAACAGTTTGGTTGGATATTTTTTAGTCAAGATTGGTCAAATTGCACGAAGTTGCACGGTGCAACTGGTGTGCCGAAGTGTTACTCACATATGTATAGTAATGATGTTATCCTGAACATGAGATAAATCACCGATATGATTTATATCGGAGGATCTCGCTCGTGGCTTAATCCACCAAACGAGACGGGTTGCCAGTACATCTTTCCCTGGTAATGTAGAATTGTGGATCATTATGTTGTATCTTTATGATCTTTTGTAAATATTCTTTCAAGTTTGTATTTATGTTATCAAAGTGCAAAATTCTGATCTATAAAGGAGGGAGGAACAACGCTCTGCAACATGTTTATATTCTTTATCATATGAGGAAGAATGAGAATCTATCCCTATTCTTTTATGCAACCTCTTGAAATATTCCCTGGATTTAAATCATTCCTACTTTAGTTTTATTCATTTTGCTTTTCCCAGAAACAAATGTTTGTTATTGAAAAGCAATTTCTCCAACATCAGAGACTTGTGAGACTTGTGAATTCTTTCTGAATTTTTTAAGTTTTTTGAACTTATATATATTCTAACCAAAATTGTGGGTGTTTGCATGCGAGAATGCTTCTGCTTTTACATTTTATTATACCCTGCGTTTACTTTGAGTTTTGTAAACTTAATTTTGAGTTTTAAAATTCTAATTCTCTTTTACTTTGCGATTTTATAAATCAGTTTTAAAAAATTACCCCATTCAACCTATAGATTTTAATCATTATATAATCATCTAATCGTTACAATCTTACTCAATAATTTATACATATCTAATAACAAAATGTTGGGCCAAAAATTGTTATAATTTTGAAATAAAAATTTAAACATCTTTAACAAATTTGACGTAGCTCTAATTGTATAATATATATTTTTTATCTTCTTTGTATGCAAGAGGTACAAAGTTCAATTCTCATATCTATCACACATATATATTAATTATATTTTTGAATATTTTTTAAATAATTAATATTATTTTTGAATTTTGAAACTAGATCTATTTATACATATATAATAACAAAATATAATACAAAAGAGAAAAAAATTCAACAAAAAAGTTATTACAAATTTTTGAACTAGATCTATTTATACATATATAATAACAAAATATTATACTTAAAAAAATCAACAAAAAAATTATTACAAATTTATCATGAAATTTTAAAAGTGACACATTAATGATTAATAATATAAAATGTAATATTTTGTAGTTAATATGGATATACTTTTTTTTTAAAAAAAATTAGTTATCTTTACGTTTTTTTAGATTGCTCACTGAATTTTGACACGGGTTTTAATGAGAAAATTTTTTATTAATATTTGAAGGTAATAAAATAGCTTTTTGATAAAAATATTTTGTCAATTTTAGTGAATAAGATAAAAAAATAAATTACTTTTGTATGTAGTTATTAGTGACATGTGATGTAATTTAGTGTTGTTTAAAAGGGGTGATATAAACTGTATAGTTACTTTGTTGCTATTTTGCGTATGTGATAAAAGATTGACTTTTTGGATTTTGAGCAATCTAAAAAAGACGAGGAGTATTATATATATGAAAATGTATAATTTATATACTTAATTGTATGATTATATTACATGATATTGAAATTAAATTGATTAGTCCAATTACCATAAATTAGTTGCATGAACTATTGACATTAGACTTAAATTGGTAGTTGAATAATTTTTAATTAAATTATTAATTGACGTTATTAGTTGAATTGTAATCTAACACTAGGTTGGTTGTGCTAAAGCTTGATTTGTTTACTTATTTGTATGATTCTTTTACAGGATATAATATTTAAATTGATTAGTCCAATCACAGACGGATCCAGAAAACTTTAAAGACGGGGGCACAAAAATAAATAATATAAAAATTAGATTTCCTGTGAACCCGAGTTCACGTGAATTTTTTTTTATTTTTAGTGTCACGATTATGCATATACACTATCACTATCTAAAAAATATTTATTTTTTAAATAGTAATAGTGCATATACATAACATATCTACAAATTTTTTTTAGATGAAATATTTGCATTATTATCTCATTATAACACTGTTAAAAATTCAGTTAAGTCATTATATACATATAATATAAATATTACTCCAAATAATTATAATATATAACATATACTTAAAAAAATGTGGGGGCACGTGATCCCGGGTATTTTGTCAATTTTAATGAATAAGATAAAAAAATAAGTTACTTTTATATGTAATTATTAAAGTGACATGTGATGTAATTTAATATTGATTATAAGGGTGACATGAACTGATAGTTACTTTATTGCTATTTTGAGTATGTGATAAAAGATGGATTTTTTGGATTTTGAGCAATCTAAAAAAGACGAAGAGTATTATATATATATGAAAAATGTATCATTTATATACTTATTTGTATGATTATATTACATGATATCGATTTAAATTGATTAGTCCAATTACCATAAATTAGTTGTAATGAGCTATCGATATTAGACTTAAATTGTTAGTTGAATAATTTTTAATTAAATTATTAGTTGACGTTATTTGTTGAATTGTAAAATAACACTAGGTTGGTTGTGATAAAACTCGATTTGTTTATTTATTTGTATGATTCTTTTATAGGATATAATATTTAAATTATTCCAATCACGTACGGATCCAGAAAACGTTAAAGACGGGGGCACAAAAATAAATAATATTAAAAGTAGATTTCCTGTGAATCCGGGTTCACGTGAATTCTATTTTTCTTAGTTTTCACGATTATGCATATACACTATCACTATCTTAAAAAAATTTATTTTTTAAATAGTAATAGTATATATACATAACAGATCTACAAATTTTTTTAGATGAAATATTTGCATTATTAACTCATTATAATACAGTTAAAAATTCATTTAAATCATTATATATATGGATAATATAAGTATTACTCCAAATAATTATAATATATAACATATAATTAAAAATATTACGGGGGCACGTGATCCCAACATAGGACATGTAGGCCCGTGATTGAGTACGACATTACTATGAATTATTGCATGCATAATCGACATTAGACAATTATTAAAAACCGACTTTCTTAAGAGGTCAATTTCAATCATGGT
This sequence comes from Stenogyne calaminthoides, assembly GCA_037126765.1. Classification (NCBI taxonomy): domain Eukaryota; kingdom Viridiplantae; phylum Streptophyta; class Magnoliopsida; order Lamiales; family Lamiaceae; genus Stenogyne; species Stenogyne calaminthoides. The sequence goes on along the minus strand of JBBCBC010000027.1, from coordinate 14,697,335 downwards.
AGAAGTTATATGTTATCATGTTCGAAAGAATCAGAGGGACAACTTGAAAATTATGACATGCAATAGAATTGAGAAGATGATAATAGCGATAATCAACGTGGTTTAGAAAGAAATAATTCAAAATTGTAAGAAATAAAATATACCTTAAAAGTTGCATTATTTAACAATGTAAATTTTTTAAGCAGCTGGAGCGCCACCCATTTCCCATGCCGGATTGCAAAAGTAAATTATGTTCATAAATCGTGCGTTGCATCAAAATGAAAAAAATATCAAAAATATATTAAAAAAATGAAAAAAAGATTACTATTATCATTATTACAAGATTTTTTTTATATAATTTATTTAACACAAAAATGAATACATTTCATACCATGTTCATTTTATACTCACAAACCGTGCAACGCACGAGTGATATACTAGTAATAGATAATAATACAATATCATTCACTCTTAGTCTCTTACGCATTGATTTGATATAACTAAAGCTTACTCAACAATAATATAATAATGCTTTTAAAAAAACAATAATATAATAATACAATACTCCTTCAGTCCCAAACTCGATTGCCATAGTTTCGCTTTCAAGGCCCCATACTTGATTATCACTTTCCTTAAATAGAAATACTCACTTTATTATTTTATCACATAAAATACTAATAAATAACTCTTTTTAATCCCAATTACCCATCACTTTATCACATAAAATACTACTAATAAACATTTTTTTCTACCATAACACTTTATCACTTTTTCTTAAAACACGAGCATACAGTAATGTGACAATCGAGTTTGAGACGAAGGTAGTATTATTTATATTTACACATTAATTTGACATAAAATTAAATCTCCCCTTATTTAAAAAAAAAATAACTATTCATCATAATTTTCAAAATCAATTTTTAAAAGTCACTTGAAACTCAAAATAAACATAGTCTAGAGGTGCCAAAATGGGTCGGCAGGACGGATTGGACCGCAATTCACCTTAACCCAATTTTTTAAAGTGGTCGGGCCTATTTTGTGAAAAACCCAATATATATTTTATTCGTTTGAATTATTTATAGTATTTAAAATCTTTATATTTTCAAAACGAATTTAAATTATAAATAAGTCTATTCATTTGAGATTACATTAACTGAAATTAAATATAGAAAAATATTTTTTTGAAAGATAAAGATGGTATATATAAGTGAGTACAAGAGGTACTCAAATCCCAACAAATACAGATTTAGATCACAAGAGCATCAACAAAGTTTATCCGGCAAGCATTCTAAAGGTTGACGGTCCCATATGTAAAACGGAACAATAAAAGATAACGGGTAATGGGCCCGAATCCACTTTCAGGAGCTAAACTTAATGCCATCAATCAATTCTTCCAGAGAATACATGCTTTCCGTAAAATTGAGTTCGTCAGATTTCCAAATTTTCCAGACAGATTTTTGCCGATAAGACCCAAAATCTTCCTTTTTAACGTACTTTGTTCCAAGCCCATAAATTCCAAGAAATGATCCGAGGCACGAGACAAATACAAAACCGATTTACCGATCCACCGTAAGATCTCACTCCAAACCAAGATAACCGACGAGCAAGTAAACAAGAGATGGTTCGACGATTCCAAAACATATAGGCATGATGAACACGTACCCATACCAACACCCTCAAACAAGCCACGCTCAAGAGATTCTCTTTGAGGGGATTCGCTCACGAATATTTCTTCCAGAAAACACACTTACTTTAGATGGTAATCGCTTCCACCACAATTTCTTCCAAGGAACAAATCATCACACTGTCACCATATCCGCCGCAGAACGGCATCAGACATATCCTTCAGAAGTGAATTTGCCACTCTTAGTTCCCAACCATCTCCACGAGTCTGCTGTTCCCATACATAAGGTTGTACCCAATTAATGCAATTCCACATATCCAAAAAAATCAATAAATTCAGCCCAAGTCAAAAAACTATCCCATTTAAAGCACCACGACTTCCCATCAATTGAGAACATATCTCGAACACACTCGATCATTTGTAAAGATAACCAAAATAATCGAGGGAAACGATCTCTAAGAATAAATCTACCCTCTACCCACGGGTCCGACCAGAATTTAACTGCCCTACCGTTTCCCATAACGAGACTCAATCTATTACGAAACAACACACCCACCTTACCCCACCACATCCCGTAAAGATCCCTAAACCATAACGGCCACTTTGACAACTCCTCGACCATCGACCGATTTCCTCTCATAAAAGATCCAGATTCCGACTTAATTATGTTAACCCATAGTGACTCCTCCCCCGACACCCACCGCCAAAACCATTTACACAGTAGCGCCACATAAATAACTTCACGTCCCTCACACCCAACCCACCAACCCCTTTCCCCAAACACACAGACTCCCATTTAACCCAAGCGATTTTACGACCAGACCCCTTCCCCCCCCCATAAAAATTTATGTTGCATTTTTAAAAGGGTTTCAATGATGCACTTTGGCTTTTAAAAAGCATGAGAGATAAGATAATCGGTAATGCCGAAAAGAACCGAAGTTCAAGAACGTTATTCTACCTCCAAGAGACAGATTTTTCCTTTCCCACCCTGCTAATCTTTGCCGAAATTGATCCACCAAAGGTTTCCAAGCATCAGCATTTCGAAAATTTGCTCCAATGGGAAGCCTGAGGTATGAAAACGGAATCTTACCCACATTACACCCTACCAATCGTGCAAAAACATCCATGTTGTCATCTGACATATTGATACCATGGAGAGAGCTCTTCTCGAAATTCACCTTTAGTCCCGAAGATATCTCAACAACTGAGAATGCCTTTCATACCATTTTTTGACCGATGCCTTTCCCAACACCAATGTGTCGCTCGCAGAACCGGCTATGGGCTAACCAGATATTTATCGCGTCCGATTTCAGCCCCTTCAAAAAGATCGACTTCAACCGCTTTCTTCATCAAACAACTTAGACCCTCCGCCGTGATGAGAAATAGGAACGAGGAGAATGGGTCTCCTTGTCTGAGCCCTTTCTCGAGCTCGAATTCACTAGCTGGGCTTCCATTCACAAGAATTGCCATGGATGCGAGGATAAACACCCCTCATCCACTTTCTCCACCTCCAATCGGGTTCATACACATCATCATCTCATCCAAATACTCCCAAAGAATCGAGTCGAAGTTTTCTCAAAATCAACTTTAAACAATAGCCTTTGATTCTTCTCCTTTTTCATGTAATCCACCGCTTCATTCAATATTAAGATGCTGTCCAAAATTTGCTTGTTTCCCACAAACACACTCTGATTTTCCGAGATCACAGACTGGATTACTTTTTCCAACCTATTTGCCAATAGCTTCGCCAAGATCTTGTACATGCATCCAATAAGCGAAATGGGTCGATAGTCCTTGACTTGCGAAGCATCCAATTTTTTGGGAATCAGTGTCACAAAACTCGAGTTTCCCCCCTTCACAATTCTGCCATGCTGATGGAATTCAGACATAAAGGTCATGATGTCCTTCTTCAGAACTTCCCACATTCTCTTGATGAACTTGAAAGAGAACCATCCAGGCCCGGACTCTTATTACTCCCACAGCTCCATACTGCCACCTTTACCTCTTCCTCTTCAAACGGACGAGTGAGCTCACCATTTGCCTCGGCCCCCAACTTTTTTGTTACCAACCCTCCAATTGAGAATCTATTCTTACGGAGATTGCTTAAGTGGTTTTTTAAGTGTTCAAAATTTTCCTTTTTCACCCTTCCCACGTCTTCAACCCAGTTGTTGCCGATCAGGAGCCCATCAATCCTGTTGGATTTCCTCCTGTTGTTAAGGCATCTGTGTTAAAATGAAGAGTTTGCATCCCCCCCTCTAATCCACTGGATACACGATTTTTGAAATGAGATCCGCTTTTTACCTTTTTTCAATTGCCAAATTTGAGCTTTTTTTTTTATTATCCGAGCGCGCCTCGACCGACAGTCCTCACTTTCGAAGCTTTTCTAAGACATCAAAAGCCTCACTCAACTTTTTTTTTTTTGATCGATCGCTTCCACCTTCCCGAAATGTTCGCTTCCACCTCTTTATTTTAATTTCAAAGATTTTCAATTTTCTTTGAAGACTAAACTACCCCAACCTAAGCAATCGAACTCCGAGCCATTTTTTCTTCGATTTAAAGCTTTGAGGTCCTGGATGATTCAAACCATGCATCAGAGAACCTAAAACGGTTTTGGACCCCAATTCTTGATTACAATAGTGTAAGAAAATAGGACAATGATCAGAGCTTCCCTTAGGTAAGCCCCTAATAGTGCCCTCCCCCCAACATGCAATCCACTCATCCGTGACGAGAGCTCGATCAATCCTGCTACAACACCTGCCATCCAATCTGGACCACGTAAATTTCCTCCCAACAATCGGCACATCATTCAACCCGGCTTCAGAAATGAATTCCTCAAATCTCCTAGAGTTTGAGCTCTCCTGGTATACTGCCCTTCCCTTCCTCTCACCAATCCCCCTAACTTCATTAAAGTCTCCTATAATACACCAATTTTTAGTATCACAGTTCTTCATCCTCTCTACCAATCCCTTCCATAACTCTATTTTCTCCCTCGATTCACTAGGACCGTAAATGTTCACAATAACCACCTCATTCCCATGTCTAACCATTTCCCTCTAACTCCAACAACTCCCTCTATTACCCACCCCTCAATATACTCAAACCTCTCCCTGTCCCAAGAACTCCACACCCCACCCGATTGCCCCACCGCATTTTTTGCAACCCATCCCACATCTATCCTACCATCCCACATAGAATTAGGCATCAACAAAGAATGATCGCAGTATTTAGATTCTTGTAAGCAAACAAAATTTGGACGAAACTTGCTAATTAACTCTTTAACTTCTTGTTTTTTAATCCTCCCTCCTAGCCCACATATATTATAAGAGAGTACCTTCATTGATTAACTTGATCTTGGTGAACTTTCTTCCCTGAATCCGCCAGCTCTTCGAATTCTTTGATTCTGCTAAGCACTATGTTTTCATTTTCCTTTGTGATCACCCCAAGTTTCTTCCCTAATTCGCAAATCTCCCCTGGGCTCATGGCTTTAATAACCTCACCATCATAAAGCACTCCTACTTCAGAGTTCTCCTCAGCATTGCCTATAACACGAACATTCCTACTTTCTGCTTTTCCACATTCCACTGACTCCCTTAGGCCATCAGCAAACACCGCCCATTCTTTTTTTTTTTTTAAGATTCTCTTTTTCTGAATTTTCCTCATTCTCCTCTTTCTTGCCTTCTTGAATTTATCTTCCTTCTGAGATGGTGATTCTTGTACACTCGAATTAATACCAGTGTTGCCAGACTCAGAAGAACCAGTCGGCCTCTGTTGATTTCGATAGGAATTTTGCTGATTTTGGATCTCCGTAATGTTCAGATCCTCACCCAGATTTCGAAATATCATTTTCACGCTTGATGTCTGTGCCACTTGTGTCGAAAAATTGCCGTGGGATTTAGATCTTACCGCCGGTGTCACCATGGTTTGGGAGGGACTGGTAATTGCCTCCAACGTGATTCCACCTGGAGAATATTTAAGGCTTGCTAAATCACCGCTGGGTTTCACCGGCGTTTTGTCCTGCCTTGTTTCTGCACGAGGAATCGTGACCTGTGGAGGGGTCGACACAGACCAACCCAGACTTGTATTAGGACAAAAACTGAAGTCATTATTTGGGCTTAACAGTGAGTCTCTCACGTTGTCCTCTCTGCCATTGTGTAAATTTCCAACTTCAGAATTGATCAACTGGATTAGGGAAGAGCAGGCTTTGTTGTGATGGGCTTGGGGTATTTCTTACCACTTGGCCCATGTCCTCATTGTTTAAAAACTTTGGGCTCTGAGGGGCCCTCGGTCCACCATCATTTATTTTATGAGTAAGGCCCACTTTTGTGCCAGAATTCGGCCCACTTCCCGAATCCTCCTGCATCCGGTCCAGATCCCCTTTTGATAAATGGTTATTGACCGTCACAGATTCCTCGATTACTCCCATATTCCTAGGATTGCAGTTAATTCATTTTTGTTCCTCGAGACTAGTCTTTTTCTTAACTGCTTCATTAATCACGCCTCTCTCCAAACGTTCGTTTTCCCTGTGAACGTTGTTTTCCCATATCCCTGAATTGCCCGCATTAAATGCATTAATCATTCCTCCTTGATTGCTTTTCTCGAGGGTAGAGTCTTCGGTGATCGATTTAGATACTCGAGTCTCACCGCAAGGCCCCAACCCGGATCCGACAACTCCTAAGAAGATTTTGAACTTGCCAACAACGTGACCCGCCATCTGTTTTTGTTCAACACCAAATAAATAGTCTCCAAGGTCCTCTGAAACAATCATTGAGAATTTCCACCAATTGCATCGGCATGTGATTTGCTGATTATATTGAAATTGGTCGTTCCAATTCTAACTCTTGCTAGATCTAGACGCCACTTATTTTTAGTGTTTTCATCAACCTCGACCACAATGCCGTCCTCCGCTATTGCCCATTTTATGAATGACTCATTCCAGAATTTCAGGGGTATAACGGTGATTAACACCCATGTGTATCTTTCTGAGATTCCATCATTGAATACTCACGAATGCCATTCCTCTAACCATTCTCTGATCTACATCTCATCATCTAATACCAGATTTTTCATTGTTTTTTCGTTTTTGCTTGCGATTACCCAAGACTCACCATTCAGGGGCTGATGAGAACGCCTTTGTACCCCTATGTCTTCCACTTCCCCGTTAATGCCCTCCAATCATGTGGCTTTTTCGCTTCCCACGATAATACCGTTGTAACATAGATTTTCACGTCTATGCTACAAACAAGTAATTAATAAAGTGATGAATGAACAATCAATGAAAACGCAACGAAGACAAGAACTTGTCGTGTCTGTCTTTCTCTTGGGGTTTGTCCCCTATTTATAATGTTTACAAGGTACAAAGATGAAAACCCTAATGGGCCACTTACTGGGCCTTCTAAACAAGGAAATACAAGGTACACTAAATCTTCGCCTGAATCTTCAATAGATGAGTAAGATATTATGTTTCCATAATAAATATTGGGAATCTCTATCCTGATCCACTTTCCTTACTTGTCTTCGTTTTGACTCACCTACCGACCTCCCCTACGGAACGACCTTGAGGGAGGTCGCCCAATTAGGCGAGCTCGACTCGTCTTTTTCCTTGATCGCTGCCAGGTCGCCCCATGGGGCCGACCTCTGATCCTTGCACTTTTTGCTAAACCATGGTTGCCACGTCATCACCATTTATCACGTCATCACTATTTGCCACGGGGCTGCTGACCGATTATTATGGTTACAACAATTGCCCCCAAGAGCGGGCTTTGACTTTGTTCGGAGGTCGATCTTGATCTTTGTTCACATAAGAGTTTTGATTGTCGCACTTGAGGTCGCAATCTTTGCCCCAGTGTATGCTCGGAATGCCTTCGTGAGGTCTTGATCGTCACACTTTGATGATAATAATTCGGTATTAAGTTCGATCTTCAACTTCAGACTTGATGTGTTTTTAATGGCTCGATTCTTCCCTCGTGCCCCCCTGTGCTCCGGGGGGTCTATCTTGTGCTTACTGTTTGTCAAGAGGCTCATCTGAAATTGCTATTTGAGATTGAGCTCGTCGAGAGGCTGGGCTCGTCGAGAGTCTTGGTCACTGGTTCATGTTGTGACTTGGTAGGTATTTGATTTTTTACTTGTGCTCAGATCTTTGAGGTGGCGAGCCTTTTTCAGACGAAGTTCTTTTTCTCAGGCTCGCACCTCGAGTTGAATCTCTTTGTGCGAGATTTTTTTCAGGCTCGCACTTTGAGTTGAATCTCTTTGGCGAGATTTTTTTTCTGCGGCTCAAGACTTCGAGTCAATCTCTTTGGCGAGACTTTTTTCAGGCTCGTCGAATAACCATTTCTCGCCGAGCGATTCGCGACTTTGATGTAATTAACCTTCGGGGCCTTCCGTCAATGAAACTCATTTTTTTTCTACCTTTATCATGCCGATTTGATTTTTTTACGCCGACTTTTAAAATCAGATATGTTCTTGCCGCCTTATTTAGATGCGGCTTATTTATGAACTTCGCTAGTCGCCTTACAAATTTGGGGGAAGGACCAAGACTTACTAGGGGCGATCTCGGCCGCCAAGATATGTTGAAAGTCGCACTGTGGGTTCGATGTTTATTCATGCTAACTCCTTCTTGCTTAACACCCGTGATTTATGAAAAGAAAGATAACATTTTATTCGACTCAGAGACGCTTATGATAGATAAAACCAAGGAATCTCACCAAATAGCGAAGCCGACGCCAAGAGTACGGGTAGGTCGACGCCATAGAGGAAGACAAAATCATCGCCACGGCGGGGAATGCCACGAGGATATGGGTTGTCGATGCCTTATAGCGGTCAAAATCATGGTCGACGCTTATATAAAGTGACATAATCATCGCCACGGAGGCGAATGCCGCCCGAGGAGACGGGCGGGTCGACGCCTTTAGAGGCGACAAAATCATCGCTAATGGTTAGGCGAATGCCGCCACTTTTAGAGGCATGGGCCGGGTCAACGCCTTTAGAGGTGGACAAAATCATCGCCACGGGCGTAATGCCGCCACCGGAGGAGGCTGGCCGGTCGACGCCTTTTAGAGGCGACAAAAATCATCGCCACGAAGGCGGAATACCAGCGCCGAGGAGGTGGGCTGGTCGACACCTTAGAGGCGGACAAAATCATCGCCACGAAGGCGGTAGTGCCATTGTTTGTTCGACCATTTGAGGAAATTCTTTGGGAGAGAGAGATTTAGAAGACTCTTGAAAAATTCGTAAAGATATTATTAGGAGGTCAGAAAGTGTTTCTGATATTTTTTGGTAAAATTGATTTTTATCAGTGTTGAAAAGGAGACTTGAATTTCAAGATTATTAACAAGATCTCTTTCGATTTTTGTGTTATAAAATAACCTTTGAGATTGTTGGGGTTTTTCCCACCGTGATCGGGTTTTGATATCCGCTTAAAAAATATCTTTCATGGATGTGCAAAGGTTTGGGATCCCCTGTGGTTTTGCCCTCAAGGTCTGTGTTTGATTTCGTTTGTTTAGATCGCCTGTACCAGAGCGATTTGTTGTTTCTAGAATGTGAAAGAGGGTTGACACATAGGTTTATAGTCATTTTCGACGTGGTAACGCTTATAAGTATTTTTGATCGCTTTTTAAATGACTTGAATAACTTATGTGACTATGAATCGAAGTTATTTTCTTTATCGCCTTATTGACATTACGATTTAAATGAACTTGTTTTTGTCGCCTTATGAAGTCGCGGACAAAAATCGAGTCGCTTAGTCATAATTTCATCGACTTCTTGGGATTCGAAAAAGTCATAGCCATTTATACGAGATGGAGGATATTCAAATGTGACTTTAGACAAGTTGTTTTAACCTGTCAACTCGATTGAAATATTCGCTTGATATAGACAAGGTCATCTTTCGAGGTCATTTTATTGAGGTTACAACTCTTTCGACTTGTTATTTGAAGGACTTATTTGTCGCCTTACTTAAATTCATGACTTGATTGCCTTTCTCGATTTGACATCATGCGCTCGCTTCTGGGTCGACAGGTCATTTTTTAAAGATCGCGGACCTTGTTAATTTGAGGTCGCCGTGTCTTGTTCGCTTAAGACCGTGACTTTATGAATTTGAGTATTCTCCTTAATTGTTGGGACGCGATGTAAGTTCAAGTCGATTATGAGTTCGCTTCATTTGTGTGAGATTTTTGAGTGCTCGAAAATGAATCGTGTGATAGTCCCTTTTTGAGGGCTTATGTTTTTAGCGAAAAAATAAGGATTTGGGATTTGTTTTAAATAACCCTCCAAATTTAGACATGCTAGTTTGAGTCTCTAACGTTAACTAAATTGTTTCAAATCAACTCTAATAGCTCGAGATATGAAAGACAAGCCCTCCGCTTTTTAATATATGTGAAAGTATGAATATCGTGGATATATAAAAGGAATAATAAAATAACTCGACGCGAAATGTATTAAAGGATCGCCCAGAGGTTTTTTTGAGTTGCCCCCGAGGCTTCACCCGTGCAATTTTCATTTTCGAGAGTCACGAGTATTTTTTCTCGCAAAAAATAAAAATAAATAACCCGTTAGATATCAAGTTATTTACATAACACAAAACCTGGGAATAGAATTAAATATCTAATTATTTATATAAAACAAATTTTGTTGATTTTATATTTGGGCCGAAAATATTATTGTTGAATAATACTTATGGTCCAAAGATTTAATATTATTCAGGTTGGGCCGAAAATACCATCAATAAATCACTGGCCCAACTATATATTTCATTCCCAAAACTGGGCTCAGCAACTTATAGTCTTTTATATAAGAATTGGCCCGAGCCCAATATAAACTAGAGCCCATAGTTGACCAAACAGGCGTCGGGTCCATCTTCTTCCCCAATTCACGCCTCTGCTTATGCCCTCTCCTACGAATTTCACGCTGCCAATCTGCCCACGGCTGAGGAACTCTCGCGGATTGCAAAACTGACGCGTATCCTTCTCCAATTTGTTGAGACCGAGTAATTCAAGCCCCCGATTCACGCGACGGAGTTATGCGTTGCGACGGAGCGACGCGGCGACTTGGCCGCGACCCCGCATCGTGCAGAAAAAGGAGAGGCAGACGCGACAGGGTGGCGGCTTCACGGTCGACTGCCGTCTTCACGGTGGGGTTGAGTCGCTGCGATTCACGAATGCCAGCGGTGCCCCTGACCTGTGTGCGCGACAGGGCGATGACTCGGCGGAGTTTCTGGTAATGCCTTGATCTGCGATCGATCTCCAGGAGGTAGCAATGCTGGCGGTTCGGGAAGGCGGAGCGCAGTGGTTTTCGGATCTTGATGGCGTGAGGCGGCCAAATTCTGGGTGACTGGATGGTGTTGACTGATTTGCGAGGACACAGCCATGGCGGTGGTCCTGACCAACAGGGGCGACGCGGTGTCTCGCCTTTGAGAGTTGAAGACCGGTGCTTTGATAACTTTCAGAGTTCCCCTGCTTCGAGATCGTTACGATGCTGTTCGAGTTTTTAATGAAGATCTCAAGCTTCCAGTCAACGATTAATGGATCTTTGTAGATGAGTGTTAACGATGATAATGGATTTGTAATCCAAAATCAAGTATGAATGTTGGATTGTTGATGAATCGTTGATTTTTGTGAAATCGATATGAATTTTGGATGAACAGTGAGTGTTTCATCCAAATTTTTGTTTATGAGTCCTACCGAATATTCATAGATTTTTCCCACAGACGACGCCAATTGTTGTAACATAGATTTTCACGTCCATGCTACAAATAAGTAATTAATAAAGTGATGAATGAACAATCAATGAAAATGCAACGAAGACAAGAACTTGTTGGACCATGACCACGTCTGCAAGATACTAAGACATGACTACGCCCCAAAAAGATACTAAGTCGTGACTATTCTACTATGATTTTTGTGTGTATTTTCGTGTCTGTCTTTCTCTTGGGGTTTGTCCCCTATTTATAATGTTTACAAGGTACAAAGATGAAAACCCTAATGAGCCACTTACTGGGCCTCTAAACAAGTAAATACAAGGTACACTAAATCTTCGTCTGAATCTTCAATAGATGAGTAAGATCTTCCGTTTCCATAATAAATACCGGGAATCTCTATCCTGATCCACTTTCCTTACTTGTCTTCGTTTTGACTCACCTGCCAACCTCCCCTACGGAACGACCTTGAGGGAGGTCGCCCAATTAGGCGAGCTCGACTCGTCTTCTTCCTTGATCGCTGCCAGGTCGTCCCACGGGGCCGACCTCGGCTCCTTGCACTTTACTGCTAAACTATGGTTGGCACGTCATCACCATTTGTCACGTCATCATTATTTGCCACGCGGCTGCTGACCGATTATTATGGTTACAACAGCGCCGCAAAGCCAATCACCTTCGTTTTTTCCTACTTTCTATTTCTTCTGTGTTCCTTCGATACTCACTTCTATAGTATCACCCTCCCTTGACTTACCTTCATCAACGAACATTGAGTTCCGTTTTAACTCCGTAGGCCCCGACGTTTTTACACTCTTCTTGTCACGAATGGCATCCACAAAACTGATGTGCTTTCATGAATGTGTTTTCCTTCTGACATTTTCCAGCCAGTTTTACTATCTGCTGTTGGAATTTGGCGATGTTGGCTCTAAGTTTGAAACTTCCGATCCAAATGTTGTCCAGGTCTTTCTCCAGATTGCTTACTGACCTGTACTCATGAAATCTGGCAAAAGCATATTTTCTTCCCATTCGATTGCTTCTTTCCGGAATCATGACGTCTTTCACTCTGCCATATTTTGAGAAAATCTCCACCAAATCCTTTAATTTCCAAATCTTCTAGAAGTTTGTTATATAAAAGTTCCATATGCCTTTCAATTTTTTTCAGATTCTTCGTTCGACAATTACTTTTGATTACCACTAAGTAGTTGGGATATAATCGCCCATTCTCGGTTGAAATCCTTTATTGAATCGGTTTGCATTACCATACACACTATCTCTCAACGGATTTGAGATTATCCTCACGTTTGCACTCGTAGGCTGAGGGTAAAGGCTAGGGTTCATAGTAGTTTGGAAAAGTGTATACTCTCGCTCACCGATACTCTAGCTGGTCATCTTGATCCTTAATTTGATAGGGGTTCCTCTGAATTAAATATAGAAAAACATCAATTAAAATAGAGGCACACTTGCATGAGACCGTCTCACGGTGAAACGGGGCATAAATTGGGCTTTGACGCTTTAATACTTTGGGAAGATGAGTGTGATTTGTGTTTGGTTGCACTCCGTCTCATGCATGGGACCGTCTCATATGAGTTTTTGTCATTCAAATAACATCAGTTCAATACATAAATTATACTAAGAAAAAAAGTTCAATTGAAATTATATTACATAATAATGTTTAATTGAAATAACACATTTAGTACTTAATAACATGACCATATAGAGTTTTATTACAAAAATAAAAAAATAAAAAAGTATTTTTTCTAAAAAAATAACCATTCACGCACCCTTCCCTCACCGGATACGCGTATCCAGCGTTTCGGATACGTGTATCCTATTTTTTTTAAAAAAATTATTCACGGTGGCGTATTCGTTGTGAATCCGACGAGAATTGCACCAGCACCCTAGGAGTATTCGATACGGCGCGGTGATTTTTTTAGAGGAATCCGTGCATCATAGGTCAATAGACTACTGTTTTATCCAATGTCGGTCCTGAAATTTTCTAGACCCGGGGCGAACTAAAAAAATGGGCTCCCTTGTGACAGCAGCAAATAATATAAGCAATCTGCATTTACAAAAATAAAAATAAAAAAAACTATACATAAAGTCGTTAATTCATATGCATATATAGTTTGACCCTAAGTACATTTTTAATCATTTTAATTTTGAGAAATTTCTTTTTACATACACCACAGTCACATGTGTAGTCAATAATATTTTATATGCAATCAAGACATTAGGATAACAACCTTAAAAGTATATAAACATTCAAGAATTTCGAATATTGTCTTTTATTCTGCTGATAAAGTCACTTGTAACACGTTTAGTTCGAAAAATAACTCATCTGAATCGATATCTAAGAGTTGTCATGCTTTAAAGCATTCTCAAGATTTTTACAACATTTTTTAAATTTATCATCATCTGAATACTTTAATTTATTTGAATAAAAAAGAAACCAAAAAGTATTATCATACATTTGCAATTGTTAAAATCTACTTTCTAATACAGCAACAACAACATCAACTACAATAATAAAATAATTAGTTCTAAATGATTCTTCACCAGATTGTGTATCAACATCAATATGTGTATTTTCTTCAAGTTGCTTCTTTCTTCAAAGTTTTCTTTTTTTCAGGGAAAATAGGTTCAATATTCATTTTTAATACAAGACTTGTAGGCCCTCCTGATCATTTTCTAGTGCAATATCCGTAGTTAAAGTAAAATAAATTTCTTTGTAATCTTTAAAAAGACAAACCAACCCTTTCAATTGAATTATCACATCATCAATGTGTATATTTTTTTTATTGCAATATTTCGCTAATTCTGACTAAATTATTTATTTTACCTTTTAAGGTATATATATATATACATACATACACATATATATATAATACATTATATAAAGATTAGTAGGCCCTCCCAACCTAGGGGCCCTAGGCGGTCGCCCCTCCTTAGAGCCACCTCTGGCTAGACTTAGACCCTTAGAAGGTGGCTGACGAGACGTACCGGTTAATGGCGCTTCTCGTCTAGGCGGGTTGCATCTCGTCTAGTTGGTATCTATGTGGTGGCGATACTCTGTAAAATGTTGTGCAAGTTATGGATGCACGGAAGAGGACGATGAGCTAGTTTCCGAGTTTTGGTGGGTTTGATGCATGAGGATGAGACATAATCTACATGCGTAGAACAAGTTAACATGCGTTTGATGCATGGACGAACGCATCCTAGGATTGGTGACGAGCGATCGATGCAAGGTGATGCTTGTCCGACATCGTTCATGCGAAATGACATCCAAAATTGGTACATTGAGCTACTGTGAGCCGTTATTGAGGCATGTGACCGAGACGAGTAAGCGTCATCCAGTACATAGGCGGAATGCACCTAGTGCTATGAGCGGTTAGGCCGTTACGCCTGGACAGCGGTGGAGATGTAAATTGGCAGGGCCATGGGCGCCGACCCGATCCGATAATTTAAATAGGCTATGGGACAAATAAGATAAGGCAAGGGAGTTATAAAAGTTACAAGAATCGATTTTCAGAGAAAACTACCAATGGGTGGTGCTGGATGAATCTAAGAACGACGCTTGGCGCAAAATCAAATGACGGCTAGATTTAAATTATCCTAGTGGTGGAGGCTGTCCACCACGTTTTTAAATACTGTGAAACAACCATTGGTATACATGAAATATTGTGTGCAAGCCTTGGCAAAAATATCCTTTGTATTATTTGAGCTTTAATATAAAGGTTGGGAGTGAGTTTCCCGTACAATTGTGTGCGCTTTATGTTCTTGTTAATCCGTTGCATATTAAGTTAGTATGGCTATTGTTTGCATTTAATTACGTCCACA
Source organism: Stenogyne calaminthoides (assembly GCA_037126765.1). Classification (NCBI taxonomy): domain Eukaryota; kingdom Viridiplantae; phylum Streptophyta; class Magnoliopsida; order Lamiales; family Lamiaceae; genus Stenogyne; species Stenogyne calaminthoides. The sequence goes on along the minus strand of JBBCBC010000027.1, from coordinate 14,682,210 downwards.
AACACTAAAAACATTAGTTGTGAGAGTGTGGGAAGAATTAGGACGTTGAGACGACGTCTAGGCTGCTAATAATTGACGTGACACAATTCTGGACGAGGGACGTATAGGCAGATTGCTGGACGCATCAGTGCCATCATATGGGCGAAACATTGGGGGATCAGAAGTTAACCCCGCGGACAACTACCAACATCCAAAATTTTAGCACTTTGATGGCAAATGTAACAAAAAGCTTATTACACAAGACACTTCGTTTAACCGTGCAATGATAATGATACTTATGGAGATCTAGATCACTTTGTGAGCTCATTACAACGACCTGGATACAAATTTCATTGACAGTTGGAAACATAGGAAGTAAGAATTTCTCAACCGATTCTAAAACACTGAAGGATATATGGTCAACATACACTATAAAAAAATATGCTGGCCGTGAGGGCTTGTCGACGACTAATATTTTCTCGCCAATGGCGTAGGGGAAGACGACGGATAAATTTTTTTCTCGCTAATAGTGAGGGCATGGCTAAGGTTTATAATAATCCTCACCAATGGCAAGGGCAAAAAATGAAGAGAAAATTACCGAAAAATGTTATTTTACAAGAAGTATTACTCTTAGGTGCTAGCACCTTTTGATAATACTCCTAAGTGCAATAGTTGACATTTATACCCTTATGCTAAAAAAAAAATAATAAATTAGGTTTATTTTTTTTTTTCTAAAAAGACCACCAAAAAAGCCCACAAACACACACCACACACACATGACACACCACACCTTCCCCCCTCTCTCTACTCTTTCTCTCTCTCTCTCTCTAAACCAAAAACCCCACCTCCACCAGCCTTTCCCTCCACCCCACCACCATCAAATTTCTCCCTCCCTCACTCAAGCCGTGGGCCGATTTCGATGGGTGGTGGTGAGAAATCGAGATTAGTAGCGGCGATCCGGCCCCAGATAGAAGTGTTGGTCGCAGATCCGTCCCAAGATAGAAGTGTTGGCGGCAGATCTATCCGATCTACGAGTGGTGGCAGTGGATCCATCCAATCTACAGGTATTGGAAGTAGATCCGCTCAGGGTGCGGTGCAAGTGAGGAGCGCGTCCGAGGAGAAAAATAGTTGTCCGCATAACTTCAACATATTTAACTCAGATAACTCTTATGTCCATATTCAAAATTTAATTTTTGAAATATACAACAGGTTGCTCAAATCAGTGTTGTAAGAACTGGACCGGCCGGTTCAACCGGGAACCGGTCCTAAATCCGGTCCGAATACACCTATAAACCCGCTTTTATGGTCGAAACCGGGCCAACACCAAAGTGAAAACCCGGACAACCGAAAAACTTTTTTTTTCCTGATTTTTTTTAATAAATGTATTCAATACTTTTGTTCTTGATTCAGGGCGTGTTTTGAAACACTTAGTGAGTGTTTGCAAACACAACTAACAACTTAAAATCACTTATTTTTAGATGACAATCACTTTTTTTGTGTTTGGAAACTCAACAAACTACTTAATTTAAGCACTTAAAAGTAGTTTTTTTGAAGCAACACTCTCCATGCTTCTATTTGCTTAAAAGTGCTTCTCATTATTATAATAAACACTATTACAATTTTGTCCTCATGATTTTGACAATATTACAACTTTACCTTTATTTATCTCTACTTTTAATATGAGTCTTTTTGTAAAGTTATCAAAAAGTGATTATTTTGCAAACACTCTAACTTCTAAAAAATTGATTAAAAGTACTTTATTTTAAAACACTACCAACTTTTAATTTATTAGAAAGTGATGCACATTTCTGGAATAATCCAGATTATAGAAGAACTTTGTGGATGAACTAGATTCTAGATTACTCTAGAGAGTAGTAACAAGATGTAAGAAAAATATCTCGCAAGAAGATTGTAGAAGGAATACTCTAGAAAATAAGGAATTATAGGCATTAAGAGAAATCTAGAAAATAGAAGAAATTAGATTATGTATAGATAAGAAGGTTCTAGGCTAATCTAGCTTATATACATCTAGGACTAAAGCTAAGAAATAATTAGTAGATTCTAGAATATTCATGCAACATTGAAAGAATAGGAAAACTCTAGAATATGCATGTAACATCTTACTACCTCTATATATACTCCAATGCTTGTAATACATTGAGATGAATGAAATAAATCATTTCCTACTACTCTTTCCCCTCCCCCGCTTTCCTATAAGAAACTAATTCATATTCATTACATTCCTTCTAAATCAAATACAATCACTTACCCATTTATATATACTAAACCCCACATATACACACTACATTCTACTCTAATTGCCATCAGTGGTATCAGAGCCAGGTTAGATTTTTAACTGGGCGTAAACTAGCTTCCGCATACCCAATAATTTCTTATTGTCATTTCCAAGCCTACAAAAATGTCCCTATCAAATAACTCACAAATTCCAATCCCAACTTTCTCAGGAAAAAACTATAACTATTGAGGCATTAAAATGAAGACATATTTTATGTCCCAAGGTCTATGGGAAATCGTTGAGAAGGGATACACTATCCCCGAAGACACATCTTCTTTGTCTACGACAGACAAAGAAAAACTAGACAAAAATATGGAGAAGGACACCGGTTCTCACGTATTGCAAATGGCTATGTATGAGTCTCTATTTTCAAGGATTAGTGGAGCTACGTCGTCGAAAGAAGCTTGGGATACTCTGAAGGAGGAATATCAAGGCAGTGATAAGGTACGCAACCTCAAACTCCAAACACTTAGAAGAGATTTGGAGAATTTGAAGATGAAAGAATCTGAGATCGTAAAAGATTACTACACTCGATTAAGAGAAGTAATTAATCAAATGAAAGCATGGAGAAAATATTGCTGAGAAGAGAATAGTAGAAAAGATACTAATTACTCTTCCAGCTAAATATGATCCTGTTGGGAAATTTAGAGTTTTGATGAAAGTTCTAAAACACATGGGATAGGACCAAATGACCAAGCATTTTAGTCGATCGATGTTTTTATTACCAGCTTATAGGATACCGCTTGATAATTATTGATAGAACAACCGATGTAGAAGATAGGTCACATATTGAGGGGGAACTCAATATGTATAGGTCCGCTCGTAAGATCCAAGAACAACCGATATTCGACAGCCGTAAGGCAAGAGAAGGACAGAAGATCGACGATCCGATAAAGTCGATATCTCACCAAGTCATGAAGCTCAAAATTCAAGACTTGAAGATCGATGACTTCCAAGATCGCATCAGAGACCTACATCACCGAGTCCGCTAGTTGAAGCTAAGACAATCGCACCGAAGACTTATCAGTAGATCGATGGGCTTTTGGATCGATCAGTCACCACCAGTGAAAATCGATGTTTCACCAAATCATACGCCGATGATCCAACAAGAAGAATGTCAACCTTAGTTGGTAGAACAACACGAAAAAGTGCTTCATAACCAATAAGGACAAGACACGATGATCGGATCCGATAATTACGGATTTGGTGCCGCTTTCTAACGGCTATAAAAGACACTATTCACGCCGCCATGCCGCTCCTCAAGACGCCACATCAATCCCGAAGTCTATTAAATATAGCCCAAATTCAAATTGCTCTCCAACGGCTCTTTTGATTTCGAGGTCTATAAATATGGGATTACACTTCAGAGTGAACACACGGAAACTATCAAGAAACTCAAACTATAATCGATTTCCGCATCAAGAACACGAACTTGAAGATTATTTTCTAAGTGTTCATCCCATAAGTTCTTAGCACATAAATCTTTTCATCTACCGATAGGCTACTTAAAAACTAGAAAAGATTTCAAAGTTGGAACCAAAACAATCTTACCCAAAACCCAAAGTTAGGTTAAGTTGTTTAGCAAGATTTCGCATCAGGGTTTCTAGTTCGATTTCTCGGGATCGGTTGAGGAGAACTCTTTAAATATATGTTGGTGTATCGTGGTTGGACTAACACAAAAATCTAAGTCCAGCTTGGTTTGGTTGGTGCCCCTTGTGATAGGGAAGAGCGGATTTAGGATCGGGTTTGTCCAACCACTATAAATCTTGTGTGCTTTTACCCGCTTTGATTAACTGCTTTTACACAATCACACCCAACTTAATTAAAGTCCGATACATATTCTAAGTTAAGATCACCAAAGACCAAGCTTCGATCCGATCAAGTTTGACACTTTAGTTAACCGTTGAAAGACCGACTTTTGGAATCGATTTATTAAAACCGGTTTTTCACACGGGTAAAAACTTAGCTTCCGCGACAATCGCTTAAACCGATAGATACTAAATCGACCGCTTTTCAGCGATTAGTAAGTTAGATATCAGCCCAAACCGATTCACTTGCGCCTCGACAAAGCTAATCGCTTTCACACTTGACCAAGACAAAAGTTTTCGTAAGTCTATTCACCTCCCCTCTAGACTTCGCCTCACAAAACCGCTCGACCTACAAGTGGTATCGAGAAGGGTTCTACTGCACTAATCGGCTTTTGAGTATCATCGATTCTTAAGGAAGAATCTTTGTGGTCATTTGAACAGATCTTGAAAAACCGCTTTTTAAAACTCATTCGCTTTTTCCAAAATCACTTAAGATGGATAATACCTCCGGTATGTATCATGATTTGTCAAGTTCTCAATTGATGAGTATGCAGATTGGGCCATATATATGTGCAACCATCTAGGTTCGATAAGCGCGTAACGATGGAAGTCATTGAAAGAGGACCCATCATCATATATCACGACAACCCCGCAGCTTGAGGAGATCCGATTTTGCCACGGAAGTCTTGTGTGAAAAAACCCAAATTTTGATGGATGCAGAGGAAAGAAAGTTGTATACTCTAGATACAATCGCTAGGCATATAATCATGAAGATGATGGATAAAGTCACCAAGGAGAAGATAAAATATCTCAAAACTGCGAAAGCAATGTGGGATACTTAGCTGAGATATGCGAAAAGAAATGATCGATCAAAGACACAAACTACTACAAGTTTAACCGGTGAAGTTTGAAAAATCAAGATGTTGCCTTTAACGAGACCATCAACTAACTCGATGGAAGGATTACTATGTCAAGAATAAGCTATGAGAACTTGGAGAGATGTCGACAAAGATATCAACTACAAGATCTTAAGATCTCTCACCAAGAAATGGGACATGAAAGTCACGGTAATTAAGGATTGCCAAGACATTTCAAAGATGAAGCCGAGTAGCTTGTTCCTAAGCCTTAAAGCTCACGAGTTCGACTTAATCGAAAGAGGACAAGCAGATGACGATTTAGATGCACCAAGCCTCAACGCCCAAATCGGGCCTTATGTTTAAAGCAACTAGCAAGCAGATCGAAGGCCATCGAACCCGTTGGAAACATAATAAGTCAGTAGATCAGACGCTTCGCTACCAGAAACTTGAAAAATCAAATATTCAACTTGGTAAGTATCGCAGATTCTATAAAGATTATCAACATACCGGGAGGAAGAGATAGGAGATCGCCCAAACAGATCTCCAGAAGAATCAGATCCGATGATCAAGAGATCACAGAGAAGAAAAGAAAAGAGATAATCTGGACCGATGAGAGAAGAGATAACAGATCCGACAGAAGGAGTTCGGGATTATTATCGAAAGGGAAGTCACCGATAGATCCTATGCATTTAAATGACTCACCCGAAGAAAAGGTTTCCGTGGATCATGGAGCGTGTTTCAACCGTGGAGAAACCAGTCACTACAAATACAGACGCCTGCACTGACGCCAAAAGAAAGGGAAGAAAAGCGAATAGAAGAGAGCAACATTATATAGGACAAAAAGCCATGGTCGCCGATACATCCGGAATTGATGATTCCTATATCCCCTCCGAGGATTCTCGGGTACTCATCTCAGAGAAGATTTTTGTCCGATAATCTTTGTTGACTTCTATGAGAATGAAGATCCGATATTCTCTTCAGATGACGATGAAATCACCGATGGCCAAGGAAGACCAACTGAGGTAACCTCCAAACCTTTCGCTTTGTCCGCTTTCACACTCGCTATTATTAGACACCCGCCGGAGAGATTGACCAAGCTCTACCGAGCAATTGCTTGATGATCTCTAACGCAAAGAGACACTTATGCTATAGTGGAAGCCGAGAATGACAAGCTAAGGATAAAAATAATCACTTTGTTAAAGAGAACGATCTCGGTAAAAGCTATCGAATCGAAATCAATAAACCGCCGTAAGGTAACCGAGGAACTTAACATTCTGAAAGTTAAATCATCTGGATCGGGAGAAGCAGATCAAAGATCGCCTAGCAATCAACAAATAAAAGTCGATGACTTCAAAATCCTTCAAGCTAAATTTGATGAGCTATTCCGACTACATGAGAGTCTAAAATCTTCTGAGGATAGTTTATATTAAAGAAAATAGAGGTTTTCACAAAATCATCTAATATGAACACCTATTTTCGAACAACGACTAACAAGAAGAGAATTGGGTATGAGAACCCTTCCACATCCTCAAAAGCCCCGTTTGATTCACTTCAAAAAGGTGTAATCAAACGAGTTTCTGACAAAGATACACTAAAAGCTAAACTTGTATCCGTAAGTAAAAAAACCCGTTGAGCAAGTAAGGCAGGTGCCTAATCAGAAAGGGAACATAAATGGACCCCAACTGGTAAAGCATCAGCCGAGGAATCAACAGAAGAACCTAGTTCTTCTGAAGAGACCTCAACCTGATCAACATATTAGGTATCAGAAAAGACAACCTGTAAAAGGGAAGTCTAATCTGAGACCCAATCAAGGTCAGCTGCCGAATAAGCACGCTATAGGTAAACTGAAAAAACCACCTATGCCAAAAAGATATGAATCTTTTGATGGTAGCAAATCATACCTACCCCTATAATCGTAAAACCTAGGGTGGTTGCCAGACCGAGCCATTAATCGATGAAAAGAAGACAAACAACAAAGATAAATCCCAAGTCTTCTAAGTCACCCAAGGTTCACACTAATAATCATACTAATCGAGAAAGATATAAAGAGACGATGATTATGTTGATAGGTATGGGAGACAAATCAGCCTTTCGATCTAACCGATCTCAATAGAAGTGCCCCTGCTTGTATGGATCCCCAAAACCAACCCTAACCCCTCAGGCCCAATCCAAAAGGGTACCTAAAGCCCGATTTGGTGTGCAGTGTTCGCTGGGTCCGCTAACAAAGGAGGTGTGCAAGCAACTATCCGGGTACATCGATAGTGGATGCTCAAGGCACATGACCGAAGCAAACATCTCCTTAGCTCCTACATAGAACAAAAAGGGTTCGCGCGGTACTTTTTCGGTGATGATAACTTTGGTTTTACCAAAGGATTCGTAACCTTAGAGAATGATGATGTATGTGTCACCGAGTCTCAGATGTCGAAGGTCTAAAGCATAACTCATTATCGGTTTCACAATTTCGTGACAACAGATTCAAGGTTGAGTTCTCGACCGATCAATGCACTATCAAAAATCGAGCCACTTTCAACAGATCTTGCTAATCGGTTCAAGGAAAGGGACGATCTACACAAAGAGATTGGAACAGCTTGCCCAAGAAATGCATGCCGATTGTTAAGAGTTCCAAAAGTAATAGGTTGGCTCGCACAAAAAGAATGAGCCATCTGAACTTTAAAACTCTTAATAAGATAGCAAGGATGTCTTTCGTGAAAGGACTTCCGAATGAGGTATTTTCTAAGGATCAGACATGTGTCGCATGTCAGAAGGGAAAATAAGTCAAAGCTTCATTCAAGGAAATCCTCGACCAAGATCCAAAGCAGAGTATTGCAAAATTGCTTCATATGGACCTATTTGGACCAGTTACACCAGTCAGTCTCAGCGGACGCAAATATACTCTGGTAATCGTGGATGACTATTCCAAGTTTACCTAGGTTATATTCTTACATAAGAAGAATGAGACGACAACGAAGATACCCGAGCTGCTCAAAAGATTACAAAATGAAAAGAGTGTCAGTGTTGTAAAAATCGATCGATATAAAGGTATGAATTTTGAACTCTTTTATTACTGATTTTTGCTCAAAGTTTGGTATACAACATGAGACATCAGCTGTAAGGACGCCACAATAGAATGGAGTAGCAGAACGGAGAAACTGAACACTCAAAGAAGTTGCTCGAACAATGTTAGCTGAACATGCAATACCAAGTCGTTTTTCTCGCGGTTATCAATATCGCATGCCATACTCGTAATGTATGTCTTTCGACTAAGGCTCACTACAAAACACCCTATGAACCGTGGAAGGGCGTAAAACCTCGTGTTTTTACTTCCATGTTTTTTGGGTGTAAGTGTTTCATACACAACAATGGGAAGAGTCGGGTTGAAGACTTTTGAGGCCAAGTCGATGAGGGTATATTCTTAGGATATTCCTCATCTAGCAAGGTTTTGGGGTTTACAACAAAGTAACCCTAGTTGTGGAAGAAACACCCCATGTAGTCTTTGATGAAACATCTTCCGAACAAAAGAAATGCGCCGTAACAAGAAGTACCAGATCAACCAAGACCGATGTTCGTAAAATGGATCGCCTAACGATCAAAGAAAAAGGATCGTAACTCGTAATAAAGATACATTCCAGATCTAGCCGATTCACCAGTCAATCGGATCCTAAGGTACTTAAAAAAATTATCGATGAAGAAGTAGTCGGCAACCGAGATAAAGATCAACCGAACCATCCCGGTTCGGGGGGAACACCAAGTTCCCACTTAATAGACATCAACACATGATGAGTCCAACATCACCGAGACATGTTCTTATCAAGTGGATCATAACTCAAGACCACTCCCAATCGCTAGTAATGAACTACTATAAATGGATGATGTTCTCCAAACCGACACAAATCGTAATGTATGACCGAATAACAAACCATCCAACCGACCGATCATCGGAGACCCATCCGACAGAGTTAAAACTAGACATTAGATTGGTGAAAGTGCCATGTATTGTTGTTATCCGCCTATGAAGGAACCAACAACAAATGAGGAAGTTTCTACAAGACGCAAGTCGGATTCTAGCCACGCAGAGGAGCCGAAAGGTTCGAGAGAAATCAAGTTTGGGAACCGGTGGATGTAATCAACTCATCAAGACGAATTGGCAAAAAGTGGGTATTCAAGAACAAGAGGGATGAGAGAAAAATGTCATAACCAAGAATAAGGCAAGACTTGTTGCTAAGGGGTATTCACAATCGAAGGAATTGATTATGATGAGACCTTTGCACCGGGCCGCCGCCTAGAAGCCATTCGGTTTTTTTCGGCATATGCTTCCACAGAGGGTTCATTTGGTATCGATGGACGTAAAGAGTGCATTCTTAAACGGGGTACTAGCAGAGGAAGTTTATGTCTAACAACCTCCGTGCTTTGAAAAGGGCAACCAAGTGTACCGCTTAAGAAAAGCTCTTTATGGTTCAAACAAGCTCCTCGAGCTTGGTATGATACACTCTCTCGTTCTTGATAGACAATTGGGTTCACTAAAGGAACAGTGGATAGAACCTTATTCGTAATAGAAGATGGAGAAGATATTCGATGGTTCGATTTACGTGGACGACATGATCTTCGGATCTCCCAACAAGAGTCTATGTGGAAAGATTCAAAGAAGTTCGATGCAAGGGAAGTTCGAGATGTCCATGATGGGGCGATGAGTTACTGGGTCTACAAGTTAAACAAAGTACGTATGGGATATTCATCTACTGTGCAAAGTACACTAGGAGTTTATCGCTAAGTTTGGAGTTCAAACCGTAAGGAAGCCGTAATTCCTATGTTGATCGGATTCAAGATGGATCCAGATGAGGATGGTCGTAAAACCAATCGTAAAGAATATAGGGCTCTCATTCGATCTCTACTATACCCGACCGCCAAAGAGACCAGAGATATCACTTTTTGCAAGAGGGTGTATGTGCCGCGATTTCGTGCAAATCCAATGCAAAGTCACCTAGAAGTTGCCTAAGCGGATTTTAAGTATCCGAAGGGGACAAGAAACCTTGGTTTTATTTTACCCATCGATGATAATCTAGAGCTTAGTGGGTATTCTCGATTCGATTATGGAGGTTGCGTAACGACGTAAAGTCAACCTCGTGAACATTTCGGTTTTTAGGAAGTAAAACCGATCTCGTGGGTTTCAAAGAAGCAGACATCGCTAAGTACATCTACTAATCAAGGTAATATATGGTCGCAGAAGTCGTTGTTCTAACCGCCTCCGCTTAGTCGCCGGTGAGGATTATAACATTGTAGCTAAGAATGTACCTATATTCTCGATGAAGAATAGTCTTATTGCAATCACGTAATCCTCGTTTCTACATACAAGATGCAAGCATGTGGATGTCGCATACACCATTTTATAAGAGATCATGTTGAAAAGAAGAATATCGTAATGGAAAAGATTCATACCGATATACGTAAAAGTCGATATTCTAACCAAGCCACTAGCCGAGATCGATTCAGAGAATTATGCAATGAGCTAGGGCTTCGATCTTGGAGAAAAAGCACCTAAAATGCTTGATGGATCGATCTCCGTAACGGTGGTTAAGAGACTAACCAAAGTTAAGAGGAATCTGTTGAGTTTGGTATCTCAATCGATCGTAAGATCACCAAGGAACTGATATGAGAAGGCGATCAGATTTACGGATTATCAGATTAAAGGAACTGTTCAGATTAAAGGAACTGATCAGATTAAAGGATTATCTGATTAAATCAGTTTGGTTATTTCACACTTTGTAAGTCGATTAAGCTGATAATTCAACAAGCAAGGATTCACAAGATTAAAGCTTACATCGCATAAGAAAATAGGAAATTCACACAACAATGGAATAATAGAAATTTTCATTGATAAAGACCCGAAGGTCAGATTTACATTACAAGTTACAAGTACAAAAGGACCCGGAGGTCAGTACATAAACCCTAAACCCTAAACCTAACCCTAGAAGAGGGGGAGAGAGAGATTTTAAGATCTGATGCTCTCATTTTCGCCCACTTAACAAGGCTTTGAAATAATCCTAAAAGCCACCCTCAGAGCTTCGGAGTTAGGAGCGAGAGCGGCGTTGAAAGGATTTCTAAGCCAGGAGCCCTTAGACCTGAAATCAATGGGCTCTCCAGCTGTTAAATGGGACACAAGTGCCAAGAAAGTGATACAAAGATCATATGGGCACATGTGTCACATGCAAAAATAGAGTTGATATAATGAAGATCACCGTTGTCCGATCAAGACCGTGATATCAAACTCATGTTTTATATCAGACTGAGTCTGTTGATGATAATTCCGTCATCTCGATAGACACATAAGGTGCATACGGTTAGGAGAAGTGTCTTCTCATTTGCGACAGCAGATCCGCCGCCTCGGTGGTAGAGAAGCTTGGCAACAATTGTATGTGTAATCTTTGATGACGATGAAAACAGTAATAAGGGACACACAGGGTTGATTTGAGAAGCTGAAATCATTGAAAAAAAGGGTAAAGGTTTTTTGCCGGAAGTTTCAATTTAAATAAGGGTTCTCCAGTATGCATGATTTTACAAAGAAGATAAGTATGGTGAATGGATTATGTTGTGTAAATCATTGGTCCAATTTATAGAGGCCAAGCAAGGGTGAAAATGCAAATTTGATTTCTCAAAGCCTTTAGAGAAATCAAGATCACAAGGACAACGGTAGGAAACACGCGATCGATAATTGGATAAATTTTGGTGATTTGACATTACGAAGCATCTGGACTACTATTACACATGTCAAATCGTGCCTACTTAGGGAATCGAGACTACTATTCAATTCTTCAAGAACTAAGTTTTGGCGGTAACACTTATCCCAAGAATTGGCTTGGTCTGAGTAGAATCGATTAGGTCAATCAAATCGATTAGATAAGAGATCGATCGGATGAGGAAGATCGGTTGAGTATTATACCTCAACAAATCGATATATCACCAATAAGAAATCGTAAATAACAATTGAAGGGGAACTTCAACCCGATCGAGGAGGATCGTAAAAAGGAAAATCGACGCAAAGTGAAGCGGATCGCTTGAAAAGGACAGGTTGGGAAATTATATGATTAGGCAGTAAAACTAAGATCAACAAGTGGAATCAACATCTACGAAAGTGGTATTGATCGACACAATATCACCAACCAGACACGATTGTTTCCTTGTTTATCGCTTACTTATCCGATTTTATCCGATAATATTCATTTTTATTGCACACACTACTTTTGTGACGATATCCCGCAAAATATTTAATGCGGACGGGGGTACTTGTATTAATTGCCACAAAATGTGCTTTTAAATCCAAAAGGCAATCAGACGTTTTTTTCCCGACCACACGATCAAAACCGCGCTCAACTGGATCGTTTAAACTTTTCAAACGGTTGATCTTCCAATCTCGTTTTTCCCTCCTCCACCTTATAAGTTTCATCAAAACCCTACCAGAGTATTCTTATTCTCAAAATCTTGCGATTTATTCTCTGAAAACTCAAAATTAACTTTCTGTGATTCAAAGTGTTTTCTTGCGATTCAAACTCTTTTTCCGAAAAACAGAATCTGGTAATTTCTGGTTATTTGATGAAATTCTTTTCTAAAATCCATTGATCACATAGATTATGTCTATATATGTTATCCTGCGATATGCCTTATCTTTTCTTGATATCCGTATGTGTTTATCGATTACTAGGCCTGAGAATAGGTCTGATAATCAATACATGATATCTTTACGTTTATGCACAATTTTAATCGAGTCTATCTTGTTGTAGATGGCCACTCACGGAATGGGAAAGATTATGTGCAATTATGTGTAACTGGCAACAAAAATTGTCGATGACAAGTTTGTACAGTTTGGTGTTACGCGGGATCTAGAATCCATGGAAGTTGAACAAATTCTGAAGAAATGAGGTCTTGAAAAAAATTATGTGTCGCTTTCAACGCAATCCAAAGTGATGCAAGATGAAACACTCAAATTCTTAAGGAATTTGAAGGTGGATACGGACAATCTCGAGATGAACCGATTTCTTCATTAATCGGAGAGGAGATCGATCGTCGAATGTCGACATAACTCGCTCTGCTCACTTGCCCAAAGGAAGAATCTCGCCTGCTCACTACAGGGAGAATGAAGATGAGCTGATCAGAAATGAACTCTTCAGAGAGGCTGACAAACACCAGACCGCAGGTTTTGTCAGACCTATGCTAAAAAGGAAATACCGACTGTTGTTTGACATTCTGTCAAAAACAATCATGGGTATTTCATTCAACCCAGATGCTCTAACATCCGTAAAATGGTACAGCATGGCTGCGATAATCGATGAAGCCAAGAATATTAATTGGCATGGCTTCCTCGAAGGCCATTCTCGCTTCCAAGAACATGAAAATTTTGGAGTTAATGAACGAAGGCGTGTCTATTCAAGAAGAGGATCAACAATCTCAATAAGGTTGCAGTTATTCTGAAGGACAAACTGCCAAATGCTGAATGGGATCAGAATGGACTGGAGTCCTACAAGGCCTTCCTCACAACCACTTCAAACCATATATGGGCCAATCGATGATGATACGCGCCCACCCCTCCAAAGGTGAAGAAAGGAAAAACCAAGGAGAAAACCACGCCTACACCAGATGCTCCCCAAAAGAAAAAGAGAAAATCGGTGAAGGCTCGCGAGAAGAGGCCAAGAAGGCAAAATAGCCTCCATGACTCGCTTCGAAGACGAGTCGATGAAGAAGGAGTGCCAGAGCAACCTCGATGAGCCACGTAAATCACCAAAAAATCGACAGCAAAGATTTCAAGTTGAGAGCTCGCCAGTAACATTCCGAGGGAAGAGCAAGAGACTAACGATCTCCTCAATCTCGAAGCCGATTCACCGCTTCGTAACTTTCTCGCCGCCGAAGCATATTTTCCTTCTTTCACACATAACCTCGATACCATCATGAACTGTAAAGATCACCGCCGCAGAGTCGATTTTAAATTTTTTCGACAATGTAACCTCTCGCAGATTCAACTAATCACCCAACTTCCGCCTACTCAGACACCACAAGAACCTCTACATCTCATCAACCAAATGGGTCGATCTGAACAAATAATTCTCGAGTCCAATCATCCAAGACCATCACCGGAAAATGGCCGTAATGCAAATTGAACGAGATATTGATGAGATGTATCCAGAAAGCCGGGTAGCCCATCCCGTTATTAGAGAGGAAGTTATGGAGATCCTCACCGAAAGATCTCCTGTTAAAGAGCTTCTCGCATTTTTATGATGATTATAGAACAGATGGGAGGTGCTGATGAATTTGCAGATTTTGATTTCGATATGAAGAAATCTGCTCAAGTAGGATCACCAGCTGAGCTGATAAATGCTGAATCAATCAAAGCTCCGATCCACAGAAGCCGGGTTGATCGAACAAGGTGAATCGGAGCGGGCCAAGAAGCCTCGGGCGAGATGTTCCTATGAAGGATGTGGGAGCCGCCGATGATAGTGGAACCGGTGCCGCATCCATGACCAACCATCGGAGGCGCAAAACAACCGAAAAGAGATCAGGTGACGCAAAACATTCCTACAACTCACATCACCGCTGATCAACTTCAGGAGATCAGATCAAGTTTCAAATATCTCCTGAAAGAAGAAGTTGAGGGAGTGTTGGCTAATCAACTTAGCAACACAATAACTGATCAAAGGCAGATTGGCCTCAAAGAAATAACGGATCAAAGGGAATTGGCTATTTCCCAGATTGAGGCAATCAAAGATCAGTTCTCTCAAATTGTGACCAACCTGACTGCTGAGTTTAAAAAGTCAGTTGATGACAAGCTAGTTCAGGTTGATCAACAACAAGTTTCTTTTCTGATGCTCACTGAAAAGCTAGAATGACTGAAGAGAAACTTGACAAACTAATTCTTACCCTCTCTACTGCCGTGGAATCTATCAAGAATGAGCTGACCTCGAAGATTCAAAGTCTATCTGCTCAAGCTCAACGTTTATCTGTTGAAGATCTTAACAAGGTGATATCAGTCAGCTTTGGATCTCTGACTTCCCACCTCAAAGCTCTTTTTGATCAAACCAAAAAGGGGAAGGATGATTGAGAAACCAACCGACACTATCGTAACAATGTAAGACCCGATTCGCATAGGTTGAATCCTATGGACAAAGACTAGACCATCCGGATCTTTTTGCTAACTAAATTTATGAAAAAGATGGAAAAGTCAAAGGCAAGAAAGGTAGTCAAGCGGTCTTGCCGGGACATCACAACTTGTACCACCACTCAAACTAAGAAAGTCACAAGAAAGATCACTAGCCAATGATACATGCCGATAAGAAATCGGCCGAGAAACCGCCCAAAGAGCGTATTCGAATAAGCCCGGGGAATAAGTGAAGAAGAAGAAGAAGAAAGGGCAAAAAAATTGGCAGAGGCGTAAGATCCGAAAAAGAAATACAGACGAGGGCAAAGAAAGGAAAAGTTGGAAAATACGGACCGTAACCTCACCGCCAAAGAAGAATTGATGAGATCATTCCAAAACCGCCAAGACATGCTAAGAGGTTTGAGGAATGGAATAAGATCGTTGAATGGCTTCGGATGCTTTTGTTCTAGATCTTGTTCCACAAGAAGAATCTCCAGATGCAAAATTCTCAACCGGGTTGGAAAACAAATATCTAGATTTTTCAAGTATCTCGGAAAATGAGGCCAAAATAATCAATGTAAAAAATATCTCCAAGAGTATGATGTGTTGGATTACTCAAGAAGGCAGATGGCTCATTCGACAGACCGGCATTTCAAAGGTTCTATTTTGACATCCCGAAAGAAAAAGCGCCGATAATCGATCCTCGCAGATCAATGATGTCAAATGGAAACTATACCGGATTTTCAACATCCCTCAAGATCAAAGAGAAATGCCAGAAGGATACAAGCCCAGAGACTGAAGAATCAGAAGACTACTTAGGATCAACTGTTTTTAAACTCAAACTTTTCTGATGTAATATGTAATCGATAAATCTAATGAAAGAAAAGTTTATTTTCTGATCCTAAGACAAAATCTCATTGTCTTCTGATTATGTGCTCTTTACTGTTCTATATTTATCAACTATGTTTGGTTTCTCAAAGTGTTTTGGTTTCATCAAAAAGGGGAAAATTGTTGGGAAATTTAGAGTTTTGATGAAAGTTCTAAAACACATGTAATAGGACCAGTCAGACCTGTTAGCTGACTAATGTTTTTATTACCAGTTATAGGATACCAGTTGATAATTATTGTATAGAACAACTGATGTAGAAGATAGGTCACATATTGGGGGGAACCTCAATATGTATAGGTCCGCTCAAGATCTCAAGAACAAATTGATATCCGACAGCCGTAAGGCAAGAGAAGGACGGAAGATCGATCGATCCGATAAAGTCGATATCTCACCAAGTCATGAAGCTCAAATTGAAGACTTGAAGATCGATGACTTTAAGATCGGACGTAAGACCTACATCACCGAGTATGCTAGTTGAAGCTAAGACAATCGCACCGTAGAAGACTTATCAGTAGATCGATCGTTTTTGATCGATCAACGTCACCACTAGGTGAAAATCGATGTTTCACCAAATCATACGCCGATGATCTCGAACAAGAAGAATGTCAACCTTAGTTGGTAGAACAACACCGAAAAAGTGCTTTCATAACCAATAAGGACAAGACACGATGATCGGAGCCGACAATTACGGATTTGGTGCCGCTTTTCTAACGGCTATAAAAGACACTATTCACGCTTTGCCATGCCATGCTGTTCTCAAGACGCCACATCAATCCTGCAAGTCTACCAAATATAGCCTGAAATTCAAATTGCTCTCCAACGGCTCTTTGATTTCGAGGTCTATAAATATGGGATTACACTTCAGAGTGAACACACGGAAACTATCAAGAAACTCAAACTATAATCAGATTTCTGCACGAAGAACACGAACTTGAAGATTATTTTCTAAGTGTTCATCCCATAAGTTCTTAGCACATAAATCTTTTCATCTAGCTGATAGGCTACTTAAAAACTAGAAAAGATTTCAAAGTTGGAACCAAAACAATCTTACCCAAAACCCAAAGTTAGGTTAAGTTGTTTAGCAAGATTTCAGACTAGGGTTTCTAGTTCTGATTTCTGGGATCGGTTGAGTGAGAACTCTTTAAATATCTGTTGGTGTACTGTGTTGGACTAACACAAAAATCTAAGTCCAGTTGGTTTAGTTGGTGCCCCTTGTGATAGGGAAGAGTGGACGTAGGACTGGTTTGTCCGAACCACTATAAATCTTGTGTGCTTTTACCTGCTTTGATTAACTGTTTTACACAATCACACCCAACTTAATTAAAGCTGCATACATATTCTAAGTTAAGATCAGCTAGCACCAAGCTTCTGATCTGATCAAGTTTGACACTTTAGTTAACTGGTTGAAAGACTGACTTTGGAATCTGATTTATTAAAACTGGTTTTTCACACGGGTAAAACTTAGCTTCTGCACAATCAGTTAAACTGATAGATACCGAACTGATCTGCCTTCAGGCGATTAGTAAGTTAGATATCAGTCCAAACTGATTCACTTGCACTCTGATCAGGCTAACTGCTTTCACACCTGATCTGCACAAAAAGTTTTCAGAAGTCTATTCACCCCTCCCCTCTAGACTTCTGCCCTCACAAAACCCGTTCGGGACCTACAGATCCAATCGTCACTACAACAGAAGAGACTAAAGACATAGATAAATTGTTTGTGACGGAATTAATAGGCTCACTTGAAGCTTATGAGAAAAGATTGAGTATGCGTGAAACTGAATCTGTAGAAAGCGCATTTCAATCTAAAATCAATATACGGTCTCAGAATTCTAGAAATGGTGGGAGAAAATTTGGAGAAAACAATAAAAATAAAAATCAAGGTGGTAATAATTATCAAAGAAAGGACAAACATCCACCATGTGGAATTTGTAAGAAGACCAACCATCTTGAAAAAGATTGTTGGAACCGAGACAAACCATAATGTAAAAATTGTGGAAAATTTGGTCATCTGGAGAAAGATTGTCGTTCTAAACTCAAACACCAAGCTAATTACACTTAGGAGGAGGATAGAAGAAGCAACCTATTTTATGCGTGCCATACTGCATCTGAAGTAAAGAACGACACTTGATTCCTTGATAGCGGCTGCAGTAACCATATGACAGGAGACGAGAAAATTTTCCAGAACATCGACAGATCAATTAAATCCCAAGTGAAGCTAGGGAATGGAGATCTAGTAGGCATTGAAGGAAAGGGCACGATAGCTGTCAATACCAAGAAAGGTACGCGACTCATCCATGATGTACTGCTAGTTCCAAAGCTCGACACAAATCTTCTCAGCGTGGGTCAGATGATGGAGAGAGGATATTCTCTACTATTCAAAGGAGACTCGTGCACGATATATGACGACAAAAATAAACAGACAGAAATTGATGTGGTAAAAATGCAGCAACAAAGAAACTTCCCTATTCGCTGGCAATATGTCGAGGCAGCACTAAAAGCCCACGAAGATCAATCCTGGCTATGGCACCGTAGGTTCGGCCATTTCAACTTTCACGGATTAAAGATACTTCATCATAAGAATATGATGAAAGATCTTCCAGCTATCCAAGCGAACGATGATGTCTGCGAGAGATGCATGGAAGGAAAACAACACCGGAAGCCATTCCCTTCAGACAAACATGGAGAGCCAAGCAAATTGGAGTTGGTCCATACAGATGTTTGCGGCCCAATGAGGACACCAACATTCGAGAAAAACAGGTACTTCATCCTTTTCATTGATGACTATACAAGAATGACGTGGGTATACTTCATGAAAGAAAGATTAGAGGTGTTCAATATATTCAAGAAATTCAAGAATCTGGTCGAGAAACAAAGTGGTCGGCAAATCAAAGTCCTACGAAGCGATAGAGGGACAGAATACACCTCTAACGCATTCAACAAATTCTGCGAAGAGGAAGGAGTCAATCATTAACAAACAGTCGGCTACGCTCCAGAGCAGAACGGCGTGTCAGAAAGGAAGAACAAGACAGTGATGGAGATGGCCAGAACAATGCTAGCAGAGAAAAACATGCCTAAAGATTTTTGGGCAGAAGCTGTATACACTGCGGTGTACCTACTAAATAGGTGTCCAACCAAGGCGGTACAGAACAAAACACCAATTGAAGCGTGGAGTGGACGAAAGCCGTCAGCTCAACATCTAAAGATCTTTGGGAGTATCTGCTACGTGCATGTCCTAAAAGAGAAGAGACACAAACTAGAGGAGAAGACGGAGAGAGGTATTTTTCTCGGCTACAGCTCTCAGTCTAAAGGCTATTGAATTTATAGTCTTAAAAGTAGGAAGCTAATCATCAGTCGAGATGTCGAACTTGATGAGAATGCAACATGGAATTGGGAGGAAGAAAAAATTGAAAGATAAAATATCATGCTACCACAACTACGACGTCCTACCGAACCACGAGAAGAAGAGAAAGAAGAAGCGGAAGGACCAAAAGAAGCTCCAGAACCTTCTAGTCCGAGGATACCTACGCCATCACCAGTCTCAACTGAAGAAGAATCATCTCCAGAATCACCACCAAGAAAAATAAGACAACTTAGAGAAATTTACGAGACCTGCAACTTTGTAACACTGGAGCCCGAAAGCTTTGAAGTTGCCATCAAAGAAAAAGAATGGATAAAAGCTATGGGAGAAGAAATCAAGATGATCGAGAAAAATGAAACATGGGAGTTGGTGGATCTACCAAGCTGTTGGGATTATACAGGAAAGTATGCTTTTACTTTGTATAATCAAACTGAATTTCTGTCTTATTTACTGAAATAAATTATTTATCACTGATGCTTTAAATATCATTGAATGTTACATATATTTATTGCATAATTGTTCAATAAATAGTACGTGTTACATTGTAGTTAATTTAGTGATACCAGATCACAGAAGATTAAATTAACAGTTCCTTGTAACCAAAGTACACCATTCACGACCTAGATGGAAATGAACAATCCATCGTGAAAGGTTGAAGTGTAAGGCTCAGATTGGCTTGTCTTGACCAAGAGATTACACTAGTGCATGTTTAGTGCACTGAATAGGACCTACAGGAGGACAAATTCTTCAGAACTGAACTAGAAAGAATTAGACCTCAGTGGTTCGTTGTTTCTTAATCTTCGTCCCTTAAATAGGATCGCGTGTGGTTAATAATTATTGCTTTGACTTATTACGGGTAGAGAATCAACGAGATTCAATACTTCATATCTTGGGCAATATTATTGGTCACATGCAATTGCTAAGATTTAATACGGAGAATCGTGTGCAAGTACGCTTGTTCGATTTGCCCCCTTTGGGAGGTTCATAAGATTTATCATACCAAATCTTGCAAGTGGAATTTGTTTCCGGTATGGATAATAATGTTGAACCGTTCCTTAACCAAGGATAAAAGATATTAATTAATGGAAAGTTATTTCAGTGGCTTGAATTAATTAATGGGCTATATAATCTTAAACACGGGAAATAATAACCTGGAGCCATATTGACTGTAATATGGGTTAAGATGGATAGTACAATATTAATTATGTAGTGGGATTAATTAATATTTATGGGCTTGAATAATATTGTGGCTCAATATTGATAATTCAAGATCCATTGGAAGGTCCAATCTTAATTCTCCTAAAGGCCCCTCAAGTAGCCCATACATAAAGTCCAATAACTGAAAAAGGTGTTTAAAAATAAAATAAATTTTGTTGCTATTTTTCCTCATTTTTTTCGAAAAATATGAATAAAATGGGAGAAAGATTTTCTTTGAATTTTGTTATGGAATGAAGATATGTATTCTTGGAATACAAGATTATCTCATTAAATTCAAGAAATCTCCCACTTGGTTATTTATATGAAGATTTCGAAAAACATAGAAAAAGAAGGAAAAGAAAGATTTTCTTGATTTTCTTGAAAAGATATTATGGAAGATATGTATTCTTGGAATACAAGAATATCTCATAAATTCAAGAAGATCCAAATCTTGGAATCTTTATCCTTAAATTTTCGAAAATACCATAACAAAAGGAAGTTGAGATTTTTTGTGGAATATTTTAAATATGGAGAAAAGAATATATTGGATATATTCAAGATTTCTTGAAGATCAAGAAAAAGTTTTTCCCATCTTATTCAGGCACAATTTCGACCAAAACCCCTCTATAAATAGGGGATGAATGTTTCATTCCCAGGTGCAATTCCATGTGCTGAAAAATTAGTAAATCCACAAAGGTGGTGCAACAAATTTTATTTTCCATTTTGTTAATTGTTCGCGAGCTTCCTTCCACCGGATTGACGAGCAAGGACTAGGAAATACTTGGGAAGACTTTTTGGTGTGTTTTTATCGACTAGACCATTGCCACTCCAAGAGGTTAGTTCACGTAAACCCATAGTAATTCCGCATGCGTAGGATTTATGTGAACTGTTTATACGCATGATTTGTTGTTGAATTATTATTTGAATTAATATAGGATTAATTCATGCTAGTAATAATTGTTAGAATTAAATTTGTATTTAAATATTCATCCCGAATAGATCCGTGCAATCAATTTCCCAACAACTGGTATCAGAGCCTCGGTTTCGGGCTCTGAATTTTAAATTGTAATTTAATTCGTTTTCATTAAATTTGAAATTGGATAGTAGAATTGCTAGATCTTTTTTGCAGGTATCCAATTGTCATGGAATTTAATGTGTTTATTTATGCATGCATATAAATTGTGGTTTTTAATTTGATTCGTTCGAATTCGTTTTGCCTCGTGAGAAAATTCACGAGTAGATTAGGATTTGTTTGATTTGATCAATGTAATAGACTAGTCTAGATCTAGGTTTATTTATTTTTGTAAATAAATTGAAACCGAATCGTGAGCCAAGACAAAGACGATGAATTAAAGACGAATGGATCCGAACAGTGGGGGCGCCGCCGGGCGGGGGCAGGCCGAGGGCCGAAGACGCGGATCGCGGGCCGATCGCACACGGCGTTACAGAAGACCGCGCGGCCGCAAGCGGGCGACGCGGAAGGAGGTATACCGATGCGGGCGGAGGCGGGCG
This sequence comes from Stenogyne calaminthoides, assembly GCA_037126765.1. Taxonomy (NCBI): domain Eukaryota; kingdom Viridiplantae; phylum Streptophyta; class Magnoliopsida; order Lamiales; family Lamiaceae; genus Stenogyne; species Stenogyne calaminthoides. The sequence goes on along the minus strand of JBBCBC010000027.1, from coordinate 14,660,194 downwards.
AGGCAAAGACGCGGCGGGCGGATCGCATAATGGGTATAGGGGCGCAAGGAATCTGAATGCGCGGGCGCCGCCGAGATCTCGCGAGGGTCGCTGAACGTGACACGCCCGGCTGGGTGACGTCTTGGCGGGCGCTAGCACGCGAAATTTCGACGCCACTCGACACGACCGGGGGAGTGCTAGGTGGGAACTCCGACCCGCGAGCTGGTCGATGACGTTACTTGACGTGGCGAACCTTTCAAGACAAACGATGAAGGCGAAGAAGACGATTTCTCGAGATCAAGACATGACAAAAATTAACCGTGACAATTGGATATATGTGCCCAATGTGTTTAATTTTGTCTTGATGTTTATGCATTATTTTATGCTTATTTAAATTGTGTTTAAATTTGCGATGCATGAGAAAACGTTTTGAAAAATCTCACTTTCGAAAATTACTAAGTATGCTTAAATAATTAATTGACAATTTTATTCCGGATAATAAAATTGAATTAATTTTGACCTCCGTGATTTATTTATTTGTGAATTCTCTTGGAGAAATTCCCCCCACGGGACGGTCAAAAGATAGCTTTCATATGAATAAATTCCAAATGGATGATTGTGGATTATTACTAATGGCGACGATGACCCTCCCCACGAGGCTCGTTCAAAGCTTAAATAATAATTTCAGATTTAATCATGGTTATTACTTAGGTATAAAATTGATATGCATATACTTCAAGTCCTGTCCTAATTTTATATTGGTCAAGTGGAGCCAACTATTAATCTGGATATTAAAGGTTTGTAATCGTTTTTCTTTGTTTGTAACCTGCTTGAATGTGTTTAAATAATGACTCACCCCACGTGGCTTATTTAAACTGTTTTGAGATGTTGGCTGATGCATGTTCATATTTTTTTTGAGATTTTAATATGATGCATGTGATCGAATCTTGTGATATATTTGTGCTTATGCATATTATTATTTATTTCAGTTCATCATGTCGCAACCTTTTAATCCCATCGCTCAATATACTTAAAGACAATTTGCTTTATGGTGAAAACTTCGTTGATTGGAGTCGTGAAACTTACTATTGTCCTCATCGCAGACAAAAAACCATAACGGGTTCTCACTACACCTAAAACCGTAAAAGCCAAATGATGAGTCAACTAAAACGGTTAAGAAAGAGTATGTCGACCGAGGAGCGCCCAACGAAATGGCAAAGTGTACCATCTTCGCTTTAACGTCGATGTGTTGCAACACCAACACGAACGTTGAGACCGCCATGCACATCATGACTAGTCTTAAAGCGATGTTTCAACATCGTAACCGGCAAGGCTCGTCCGATCACCATGAGGACTTGCTCTCTATGAAAATGGTGGAGGGAACGCCCGCAAGAGAACACGTTCTTCAGATGATGGCTCACCTTAACAAACTTGAGGTACTTGGCGCTGAATACGACATCGAGACCCAAATCGATTTCGTGCTCCACTCTCTGACGAAAAGTTTTGAACAATTCAGGCTGAACTACCAGATGAACAATCAGAAGTTCTAGATGCGATCAAGGTAAGCTTTTTAGTCTTGGCAGAGGCAATATTGGGGCAAAAGAGCCAAGCCTTGGTGGCAAATGGACCTTCTTCTTCTTCTAGGCCAAAAGGTGGTAAGAACAAGAAAAAGGATAAAAGCCACAAGCAAGTGAACTCAAGTGTTGCCAAGGGCAAGGAAAAGGTAAGGGGAGGTGGAGGAGTGAGCAAGCCAGCTAAGGGGAAGTGCTTCAACTGCGGTGAAAAGGGACATTGGAGGCCAGCCTGTTCCAAACTCAAAGGGAATGGAAAGAAAGGTAATTCTCACGCACTAGTTGTTGAAACTTGTTTGGCGGCGTATGCCTCCCATTTATGGGTGGTGGATACGGGGTCCACTGATCATGTTTGTTTCACTTTACAGGGGTTCAAGCGAACCCGACAACTTAGTGGGAGTGAGATCCTCATCACACTGGGCGATGCTACGAGAGTGGCAGCTGAAGCAGTGGGAGAAGTGCACCTGTCTTTTGAAGACAGAGTTTTAATTTTAAGAGATGTTCTTTACGTTCCTAGTTTTAGAAAGAATTTAATTTCGGTTTCTAAACTTTACCTTGATGGATATTCGGTTACTTTTGATAAAGTTGTTACCATTTCTCTTTATGATAAATTTATCGTCATATGGAACGTTGTTAATAATCTCTATACAATTAAATCGTGCACACCACTCACTTAAATGCATCCTATAACACATCAATCAAGCTTCCGATAAAAGAAAACGTTCATCGACGTGAACGAGAGACACTTCTAAGCATCTAAGATTGGGACATATTAATCCAAAGAGGATCCAAAGGTTGGTAGAAGACGGTTCACTGGAGTCTCTCCAAGTTGAACCAATTTCAACCTGCGAATCATGTTTGGAGGGTAAAATGACCAAGAGGGCATTCGGAGCCAAGGGGAATAGAGCCAAAGAAGTGTTAGAAATCGCTCACACGCACGTATGTGGGCCCAATGTCAACCAAAGCAAGAGGAGGTTATGAGTATTTCGTCACTTTTATTGATGACTACTCAAGGTACGGTTATATTTTCCTTATGAAGCATAAATCTGAGACCTTTGACAAATTCAAAGAATTTAAGGCTCAAGCAGAGAATCATAGGGAAAAATGTATCAAGTCTCTACGATCCGATCGTGGAGGCGAGTACCTCAGTGATGAGTTTTTAAACTACTTGTCGATGAAGGGATTGATATCAAACTAATCGCACCGGAACCCCTCAACAAAACGGGGTTGCAGAGCGAAGAAACAAAACTCTTTTAGAAATGGTTAGATCAATGATGAGTTATGCGGATTTTCCCAAGTCATTTTGGGGTCATGCCTTGGAAACAACGGCTTACATTCTGAACTTGGTGCCATCCAAATCGGTTCCCAAAACTCCCAAAGAATTGTGGGACGAAGGCCAAGCCGGTTTTGAGACACATGAGAATTTGAGGGTGTCCGGCCTACGTGTTGGACAAGGAAGCCGGAAAATTGGATCCTCGATCAAAATTAAGGTTGTTTATAGGATACCCCGAGGGAACAAAAGATTGTATGTTCTATGGTCCCGAAGATCAAAAGGTGGTAATATGCTCCCACTTTAGATTTTTGGAAGAAGACTATATGAACGAAAGAAGACTCAGAAGTGAGATTACCTTAAATGAGCTAAGGGGGTTAACCTCATTGCCAACTGTACAAGATGACATACCAAACGACACACTTTCTTTCACAACCGAACCTCGTCAGAAGTGGGAGGGTTGTGAGACAGCCCGAGAGATTCATGGGGATAGGAGAGTCCTCGGACTTGATTCCCGGACAAGACGAATCAGACCCATGGACATATGACGAGGCAATCCAAGACAAGGATGCGGTTTCTTGGCAAACAACAATGAAAGTCGAAATGGGTTCTATGGATCATAACAGAGTGCGGGAGCTAGTCGAACCACTTAATGGGGTCAAACTCATTGGTTGCAAGTGGGTGTACAAGAGACAAAGAGGTCCGGACGGGAAGGTGGAAACCTTCAAGGCAAGGCTTGTGGCGAAAGGTTATACTCAGAAAGAAGGGATCGACTATGAGGAAACTTTTTCGCCTGTAGCAATGCTCAAGTCCATCCGAATTCTCTTGTCGATTGCTGCGCATCTCGACTTTGAAATCTGGCAAATGGATGTCAAGACGGCTTTCCTTAACGGAAGTCTTGATGAAGAGATCTATATGCAACAACCCAAGGCTTCATTGAAAAGGGCCAAGAACACCTAGTTTGTAAGCTCATGAAGTCCATTTACGGACTCAAACAAGCATCCAGAGCTTGGAACCAATGTTTTGATCATGTTATAAAGTCTTATAGGTTTGATCAAAACGAGTTCGAAAGTTGTGTGTACAAAAAGCGTGTCGGAACTGCATTGGTATTCTTAGTACTATACGTAGACGACATTCTGCTCATCGGGAACGATGTAAAGGTGTTATCAGATGTAAGGGCATGGCTTTCAAAACAATTTGATATGAAGGACTTAGGGGAAGCCGGGCACATCCTTGGGATCAAGAACACTCGAGATCGCAAGAAAAGGATGATAGGCTTATCGCAAGCTTCATATATAGACACTGTCTTGAAACGATTCAGCATGCAGGATTCCAAGAAAGACTTCGTGCCTTTCAGGCATGGAATCCATCTATCCAAGGAAATGTGCCCTAAGACACAAAAGGAGATAGATGACGTGAAAGGCATTCCTTATGTTTCGGCTGTCAGAAGCCTTATGTATGCAATGTTGTGCACGAGACCGGATATCTGCTTTGCCGTTAGCATGGTGACAAGATATCAAAGTAACCTGGGGAAAGAACATTGGACGGCAGTTAAAAACATTCTGAAGTATCTGAAAAGAACTCGAGATAGAATGTTGGTTTATCAGTCAAATAGTCTAATCCCCATCGGCTACACGGACTCGGATTTCCAATCAGACTTAGATTCTAGAAAATCTACCTCCGGTAGTGTGTTTTGCATGGGGGGAGGAGCCATGACATGGAGAAGCGTTAAGCAGAAATGCATCGCCGATTCTACCATGGAAGCCGAATATGTAGTCGCTACAGGCGGTAAAAAAGCGGTTTGGCTCTAGAACTTCCTAGTGGACTTGGATGTAGTTCCAAATTTGCCCAACACAATCACTGTTTATTGTGATAATGCCGGAGCAGTTGCAAATTCAAGGGAACCAAGAGCCCACAAGGCCAGCAAACACATTGAAAGGAAATACCATCTTATACGAGAAATCGTTAAGAGAGGAGATATAGAGGTGACAAAGATCGCGTCAGAAGACAACCTAGCAGATCCATTCACAAAGGGTCTGCCTCAGAACACATTCGAGAGACATGTGGAAGGAATGTGTGTCAAGACCATTGCCAATCTGCTTTGAGTATAAGTGGGAGATATTATTAGGTTCGTGTAGGTGACATTAGATGTCACGAGAAGAACTACGAGACATGTTGTAGTATACTTAAAAGTAGACTTTGAGTATAAGTGGGAGATTGTTGGGATTATCTTTGGAAAGTATGCTTTTACTTTTGTATAATCAAACCGAATTTCATCTTATTTTTGAAATAAATTATTTATCACCGATGCTTTAAATATCATTGAATGTTACATATATTTATTGCATAACTGTTCAATAAATAGTACGTGTTACATTGTAGTTAATTTAGTGATACCAGATCACAGAAGATTAAATTAACAGTTCCTTATAACCAAAAGTACACCATTCACGACCTAGATGGAAATGAACAATCCATCGTGAAAGGTTGAAGTGTAAGGCTCAGATTGGCTTGTCTTGGCCAAGAGATTACACTAGTGCATGTTTAGTGCCTTTGAATAGGATTCCTGAGGAGGACAAATTCTTGAGAACCGAACTAGGAAGAATTAGACCTCAGTGGTTCGTTATTTCTTAATATTCGTCCCTTAAATAGGATCGCGTGTTGTTAGTAATTATTGCTTTGACTTATTACGGGTAGAGAATCAACGAGATTCAATACTTTATATCTTGGGCAATATTATTGGTCACATGCGATTGCTAAGATTTAATACGGAGAATCGAGTGCAAGTACGCTTGTTCGATGTGCCCCCTTGGGAGGTTCATAAGATTTATCATACCAAATCTTGCAAGTGAAATTTGTTTCCGGTATGGATAATAATGTTGACCTGTTCCTTAACCAAGGATAAAAGATATTAATTAATGGAAAGCTATTTCAGTGGCTTGAATTAATTAATGGGCTAGATAATCTTAAACACGGGAAATAATAACCGGGAGTCATATTGACTGTAATATGGGTTAAGATGGATAGTGCAATATTAATTATGTAGTGGGATTAATTAATATTTATGGGCTTGAATAATATTGTGGCTCAATATTGATAATTCAAGATCCATTGGAAGGTCCAATCTTAATTCTCCTAAAGGCCCCTCAAGTAGCCCATACATAAAGTCCAATAACTGAAAAATGTGTTTAAAAATAAAATAAATTTTGTTGCTATTTTTCCTCATTTTTTTCGAAAAATATGAATAAAAAGGGGAGAAAGATTTTCTTTGAATTTTGTTATGGAATGAAGATATGTATTCTTGGAATACAAGATTATCTTATTAAATTCAAGAAATCTCTCACTTGGTTATTTATATGAAGATTTCGAAAAACATAGAAAAAGAAGGAAAAGAAAGATTTTCTTGAAAAGATATTATGGAAGATATGTATTCTTGGAATACAAGAATATCTCATAAATTCAAGAAGATTCAAATCTTGGAATTTTTATCCTTAAATTTTCGAAAATACCATAACAAAAGGATGTTGGGATTTTTTGTGGAATATTTTAAATATGGAGAAAAGAATATATTGGATATATTCAAGATTTCTTAAAGATCAAAAAAAAGATTTTCCCATCTTATTCAGGCATAAAATTTCGACCAACACCCCTCTATAAATAAGGGATGAATGTTTCATTCCCAGGTGCAATTCCATGTGCTGGAAAATTAGTAAATCCACAAAGGTGGTGCAACAAATTTTATTTTCCCTTTTGTTAATTGTTCGCGAGCTTCCTTCCACTGGATTGACGAGCAAGGACTAGGGAATACTTGGGAAGGCTTTTTGGTGTGTTTTTATCGACGAGACCATTGTCACTCCAATAGGTTAGTTCACGTAAACCAGTAGTAATTCCGCATGCGTAGGATTTATGTGAACTGTTTATATGCATGATTTGTTGTTGAATTATTATTTGAATTAATATAGGATTAATTCATGCTAGTAATAATTGTTAGAATTAAATTTATATTTAAATATTCATCCCGAATAGATCCGTGCAATCAATTCCCCAACACAAGCAACAAAGAAGTCATCGGAGTTAAGTGGGTGTATAAGACAAAGCTCAACCCAGATGGCTCAATTTAGAAGCACAAGGCAAGACTGGTAGCTAAAGGCTACTCGCAAAAACAAGGAATCGACTATGACGAGACTTTTGCTCCAGTGGCCCGACTCGATACCATTCGAGCACTTATCGCGCTAGCTGCACAAAGAAGATGGAAGATCTACCAGCTTGATGTGAAATCAACATTCCTTAATGGATATCTTGACAAAGAAATCTACGTGGAACAACCTCAAGGGTTCATGATACAAGGGCAGGAAGACAAAGTCCTCAGGTTAAAAGCACTCTACGGTCTAAAACAAGCCCTACGAGCCTGGTATAGTAGAATCGACAACTACTTCACAAAGTTTGGATTCAGGAGGAGCCTAAGTGAGCATACACTATACGTCAAGACCCAAGGTACGAACGATACACTCATTATCTCTCTATATGTTGATGATCTTATAGTCACAGGAAACAACGAGACAATGATTAAGGAGTTTAAAGAAGACATGATGAAGACGTTCGAGATGACCGATTTGGGCTTGATGAATTATTTTCTCGGTATTGAAATAAATCAAAGGGAAGACGGTATATTTATCTCACAAAAGAAATATACCGACAACTTATTAAAAAGGTTCAAGATGGAAGGGTGCAAGACAGTAGCCACTCCACTTGACAATTCTAAAGCATTACAAAAAGAAGATGGCTCACCAAAGGCAGATATCTCAACATTTCGAAGCCTGATCGGAAGCTTACTCTATCTCACAGCAACTCGACCGGGCATAATGTACGCGACGAGCTTCCTATCAAGATTTATGCAGAATCCAAGTCAGATTCAATATGGAGCAGCAAAGCTAGTACTCCGATATCTTCAAGGAACTAAGAACTTCGGCATCTGGTATGAATCAACACCTGACTCAAAGTTAATTGGTTATACTGATAGTGACTGGGCAGGTTCAGTAGACAACATGAAAAGCACGTCAGGGTATGCATTCACAATGGGTTCAGGAATATTTTCTTGGGCATCCAAAAAGCAAGCAACAGTTGCACAATCATCAGCCGAAGCGGAGTATATAGCAGCGACGATGGCTACAAGTCATGCAAAATGGTTGAAATACATACTTGAAGATATGTGTGAGCCACAAGATAAAGCCACAAAAATCTATTGTGATAGTAAGTCGGCAATAGCAATGGCGAAAAATCCAGTGTTCCACAGTAGAACCAAACACATCAAGATCAAGTACCACTTTATACGAGAAGCTGAAGCAAACAAAGAAATCGAGTTGGAGTACTGCAAGACTGAAGAACAACTAGCAGATATTTTTACAAAAGCGCTACCTCGTGGAAAGTTTGAGACACTACAAGAAAAGATTGGAGTTACTGAAATATGCATCGAGGAGGAGTATTAGAAAGTGATGCACATTTCTGGAATAATCCAGATTATAGAAGAACTTTGTGGATGAACTAGATTCTAGATTACTCTAGAGTAGTAATTGAATTTAGTAGAAGATGTATGAAAAATATCTGGCAAGAAGATTGTAGAAGGAATACTCTAGAAAATAAGGAATTCTAGGCATTAAGAGAAATCTAGAAAATAGAATAAATTTGATTATGTATAGATAGGAAGGTTTTAGGCTAATCTAGCTTAGATACATCTAGTACTAAAGCTAAGAAATAATTAGTAGATTCTAGAATATTCATGCAACATTGAAAGAATAAGAAAACTCTAGAATATGCATGTAACATCTTACTACCTCTATATATACTCCAATGCTTGTAATACATTGAGATGAATGAAATAAATCATTTCCTACTACTCTCTGTTGGAGAATTAATTGTCCGGATCTATTCTGGATGAATATTTAAATACAAATTTAATTATAACAATTATTACTAGCATGAATTAATCATATATTAATTCAAATAATAATTCAACAACAAATCATGTATATAAGCAGTTCACATAAATTCTACGCATGCGGAATTGCTACGGGTTTATGTGAACTAACCTCTCGGAGTGACAACCATTGAGAAGATGGATCCCGTTCACACGAACACACCAAGAAGCATTCTCAAGTATTCCCTTATCATTGTTCAACAATCCGGTGGAAAGAACTCGCGAACAATTTAACAAAAGGAAAAATAAAATTATGTTGCACCACCTTTGTGGATTTCTAATTTTTCCAACATATGGAATTGCACACTCACAATTGAGGTTTTTCGAAAATACACAATCTGTTGACGTTTCAAAATATTTGATATTTTATCGACGCTGATATTTTTCCGAAAAACCAATTTTCGTGTTCACCTGGGGATGAAACATTCATCCCCTATTTATAATGAGGGGTTGGTCGAAATTTTAGGTGGAAATAAAGATGGGGAAATCTTTTTCTTGATCTCCAAGAAATCTTGAATATATCTCATATATTATTTTCTCCATAATTAAATATTCCACAAAAATCTCAACTCCTCTTGTTATGGTATTTTTCGAAAAAATAAGGAGTAGGAATCCAAGATTTGGATCTTCTTGAATTTATGAGATATTCTTGTATTCCAATAATACATATCTTTCATAATGTATTTTCAAGAAAATCAAGAAAATCTTTCCTTCCCTTATTTAATCAAAATTTTCGAAAATCCCTTAACAAATAACCAAGTGGGAGATTTCTTGAATTTAATGAGATAATCTTGTATTCCAAGAATACTTATCCTCATTCCATAACAAAATTCAAAGAAAATCTTTCTCCCTCTTTTATTTATTATTTTCGAAATATTAGGAAAATTAGGCAACAATAATTTATTTTATTTTAAACACCTTTTTCAGTTATTGGACTTTATCTTTGGGCTACTTGAGGGGCCTTTAGGAGAATTAAGATTGGACTTTCTAATGGACTTTGAATATCTAATATTGAGCCACAATATTATTCAAGCCCATAAATATTAAGTAATCTCACTACATAATTAATATTGCACTATCCATCTTAACCCATATTACTGTTAATATGACTCCCGGTTATTATTTCCCGTGTTTAAGATTATCTAGCCCATTAATTAATTCAAGCCACTGAAATAGCTTTCCATTAATTAATATCTTTTATTCTTGGTTAAGGAACGGTTCAACATTATTATCCATACCGGAAACAAATTCCACTTGCAAGATTTGATATGATAAATCTTATGAACCTCCCAAGGGGGCAAATCAAATGAACGTACTCGCACACGATTTTTCGTATTAAATCTTAGCAATCACATGTGACCAGTAATATTGCCCAAGATATAAAGTATTGAATCTCATTGATTCTCTACCCGTCATAAGTCAAAGCAATAATTACTAACCACACACGATCCTATTTAAGGGACGAAGATTAAGAAATAACGAACTACTGAGGTCTAATTCTTCCTGGTTCAGTGCTGAAGAATTTATCCTCCTGTAGGTCCTTGTTCAATGCATCAGTCATGCACTAGTGTAATCTCTTGGTCAAGACAAGTCAATCTGAGCCTTACACTTCAACCTTTCACGATGGATTGTTCATTTCCATCTAGGTCGTGAACCGCATACTTTTAGTTACAAGGGACTGTTAATTTAATCTTCTGTGATCTGGTATCACTAAATTACTACAATGTAACACGTACTTTTTATTGAACAATTATGCAATAAATATATGTAACATTCAATGATATTTAAAGCATCAATGATAAATAATTTATTTCAGTAAATAAGACAGAAAATTCAGTTTGATTATACAAAATAAAAACATACTTTCCAGTATAACCCCAACACTCCCTGCCTCTCCCCTGTTTGCTATAAAAAAACTAATTCATATTCCTTACATTCCTTCTAAATCAAATACAATCACTTACCCATTTATATATACTAAACCCCACATATACACACTACATTCTACTCTAATTGCCATCAATTTTACTACTAAAATCAATTTTAATCACTTCAAGAAAAACACTATTGTTTGCAAACACACCCTTAAAATAGCTTTCAGAAGCACTTATTTTCAAAGCTCTCTTTCACAACTTTTAAAAACAAGTGCTTCTGAAAGTTGTTTTAAGCGTTTCAAAACACACCCTCAAAACCGGATAAATTCCAACTCAAATCCAATTTCACATCTAGATCTGACCTCTGTTGTGTCGGACTAGGCAACGTCGGCGGCGATGGAAGGGCACCATTGAGATGAGGTGGGTGTCTGTCCTTATAAACCAATATGTTTTGCTACCAAGGGATTTTGAGAAGGATGTAGAATTAATGTTAAATAACTAAACACTGATTTTGTTGAGAGGGATAAAAGTGAAATGACGAAAAGGTGGAGCAGTGGAGAGGAATGAAGCGGCGCAGATTTAGGTTTTTTTGAAGAGACGCAGATTCAAATTTAGATTTTAAATTTTTAATATTACCTTTTATATTTTTTTTCTTTTATAAATATTCTCACTCCCCAAAAATTAGGGGTATGTTTGTTTCGGAATTTAGGTATGCGGGGGAAGTCATGACTTCGAAATCCTATGGATTTGAAAGTCTTGGTGAATAGTAAAATATATGTGTTTGTTTTGAGATTTTGATAGGATGAGATTTTACTTTATGTCAAATCATTGTTTAATAATGATTGAAGTAGTATTATTATATTGTGTTGAGAGTGAGAAAAATAATGATGTGATTGTATTAAATTTTGTGAAAAATATGGGTATAGGGTTACTTTATAGGAGATAATTTTGAAGTCTAATTTTAAATCTCAAACTATAATGGGACATGGTTTTCAAAGTTCTAAGTCCATCCGAGTGAATCCCGAAACAAACATAACCTAGGAGCTGTTTGTTAGCTTATATGGCCTAAAGAATATGTTCTACACTTCTAATTCCCACCTCACGTTGATGTTGGGCCCAAATTAAAAAAAATTCGGTTTAATTATTTAATATTTTATTCATTTTATTGGAACTCACATATTTAATAATTTTTTAAAATGTATTTAATACTTTTGATTTTTTAATTTAAAATTTAATTAGGGATTATATACCATATAGTTTGATATTTTAACGTGAGTTGTTTTGAGTTTTTTTTTTTACTTTTATGTTGTTATTTTGTTGGGTCTATTTCAATATAAATCTTATAAATGCATATTTTTTTAATATAATATAGAGATTATTAAAAAATATATAAATAATTATTTTAACTGTTTCGGTTATGAAAACATCGGCTCAAATGTTCTGCTACCAAAAAGGGTAGTTCACGCCTTGAATTCCAGTCATGACTCCATTGACGCCCAGGTTCATCAAAAAACATTCAATACAGATTACGGTAATTAACAAATCACATTCAATTTAATCATTTAATTAAAATTTAACCTCAGTCTGAAAAACTAATTTCTCTATTCTATTTCATTCAGATGCTGCAATTAGGCATAGAAATAATCTGGTCCTCGGGCAACGAAGGATAAGCGTTGTGCCTCCACCAGTGATGAGTAGGACTAATATTGTTGTTATATGGTACTGGTTGTACTGCCATAGATGATTACTGGTAGGGGTGAAGTAGTAATTTGACTAGGTGATGTTGATGATGATGATGAAATAGAAATAATTTTTTTTAATTGGGAAATTTCAGGAATAAATTTGTTGCTATTTTAATGACAGGAATTTTGCTGTAGATTTTTTTTCTTTTTTTTGGCTTTCGTTCCATGTGCAAGACAAAAGTATGGAAATTTCTTCTGGTTTTCAATTTGGAATATGGGATCAAGATTATTTAATTATGTAATAAATAAATTAAAGAAAGAGGATTTGTTTAGTGTTCTGCCAGACTGCTAAATGCTAATGCCAACAATTTGGCTTTTAATTGATCTTTGTATGATTTGCAACTCTCAATTTGTTGTTTTTGAATTTTGAGGATACATTTTTCATACTTTGCTTTCTTGCTTGGTTTTTATACGTGAAGTTTCAAACTTGTTGAATTGGGTTATGAAAGCTTGTAAACTGGTTATTGTCAGGTCAAGGCTGAAGTTGTCTCAAGATACAGTCAAAGAAGCAGTCAACACACTCAAAGAAGTAGTCAAACAGTCAACAACTTAGTTGGTTTTACAACTAATACTTTTCCTCTATCCAACTAATACTGTTGGATAGACATTACATATAAATAGGAATTATACTTGTAATCTTTCATTAATTCAGTTTTCATTTTCCAGATTCACATTGTAACAGAATTCTTCTTCTTCGTTCTTGAATACAAATCATGTTGATTCAATCTTCAATTCATGAATTTCTACATGGTATCAGTTAGCGATTTTCAAATCGTTTAGATATGTTTAGGTTTTGCGACGAATTTCTTCGTTCGATCCTGATTTCCGCTGCTTATTTCTTCGATTTTTGTTGTTTTCTTGAGTTCTATACTCATATTCGTGTCTATCACGGTTAAATTCCTTGATTCTAAGTCAATTTCTTGGGCAAATGGCGTTCAATGGTGCTTCGCTCAATCCTATGGAGAATCCACTCTCTCCTTTAGCTCTTCATCCTCAGGATAATCCCGCTATTGCGATCGTCTTGGAACCACTGGATGGCACTAATTTCACATCTTGGAGTCATGCGATCAAACGCGCACGCAGCGTAAAAAACAAGGCTCCCCTGATCGATGGATCGCTCGTTCCCCCAGCTGAAGATGGCGATTCTGTGATTCGTGCGGCGTGGATTCGTGCGAACGATCTTGTCTTGGTGTGAATCCTCAATTCCATCAAGACGGATATCAAGCGAACCTTGGAGTACTTTACTTCTGCAAAGGAGGTTTGGGATGAATTACATGTAAGGTATGCTGTTTCTGATGACACTCACGTTTATGAGTTGGAAAAATCTATCAGTGCTATTTCGAAGGGTAGTCAATCGATGGTTGTCTATTATAATACTTTTAAGGCATTGTGGGATGAATGGTTGAGCTATAGACCTGCTTTACAGTGTAATTGTGGCGCAATGATGCAGTGCACTTGTGAGTTGCTTAGAGTTCTTGCTAAGACTCAAGAAAAGGATGCTATGATTAAGTTTTTGGTAGGCTTAGATGATAGTTATTCTGCTATTAGGAGCCATGTTTTGATGCAGTCTTCTTCTTACACATTATCCAAACTGTATTATGTTCTGTTGCAAGAGGAGTCTCAAAGGGCTCTCAAGTGTGATAATCCTAGTTCTCAGGCTGAGTCCATTGCCATGTTGGCCAAGAATGCCAAGTTTTTTAAAGATAGGAAGAAGCCTATGAAGTGTACCCATTGTCATGCCCCTGGACATATAGTAGATAGATGTTTTCAACTCATAGGTTATCCTCCTGGCTGGAAAGGGCCAAGAGGTCCTAGGCATGGTCCTTCTGGTGGCCAGACTGAGTCTAATGCTAATGTTATGATCAAGAATGATAATTCTGGAGACATGAGCAATCCATTGTTTACTCAAGATATGTTTGAGCAGTTTCTGAGCTTTGCAAAGTTGCAAAAAGACACTGGCTCTAATCACACTGCTGCTGGTGCTTTTGTTGATCCTATTGGTGGGAACACAGGTAGTACATCAGGTAGCCATTCTTGTTTTCACATTTTCTCTTATGATAAAAATAGTTGGATTTTGGATACCGGAGCTACTGACCATATGACTTATGATTTGGCCATGTTCTCTACAGTTCCAAAACCATCTAATATCATTATTAAGCTTCCAAATAATGTCATATCTATTGCTACTTTCATTGGAGATGTAGTATTGAATGAATTCTTTAACATTACATAATGTTCTTTATGTCCCTGAGTTCAATTTTAACTTGCTTTCTATTTCTCACTTGACTAATCATTCTAATTGCACTGTTAGTTTCTTGTCCTCACACTGTGTTTTGCAGGACAACAACACCAAGAAGGTGATTGGTACTGCTGAACAGTATGGAGGCCTCTATTGTATCAAGTCTGTGCCTGTTAGCCTTGTTAATAATGTTCAAGTTGCTGATAGTGTTTTGTGGCATTCAAGGTTAGGTCATATTTCTGATAGAAAGTTGTTGCATTCAATTACCTACTATGTCCAAACTATTGAATAAGAAATTCAGTCATGCTGTTTGTGATATATGTCCTCTTGCCAAACAAAAGAAAGCTTCTTTTCTTGTTAGCACTTCTTATTCCTCTGCAAATTTTGAGCTTATCCATTGTGATGTATGGGGACCTTTTTCCATCTCTTCTTTGCATGGACATAAGTATTTTTTGACTATTGTGGATGACCATAGTAGGTGTACATGGATATATATGCTGAAAGCTAAGACTGGTGTGAAAGTTTCTCTTGAAAATATTATCAATATGGTTTACACTCAGTTTAATGCTAAAATCAAACTTCTTAGAAGTGACAATGGCACTGAGTTTTTGTTACATGATTTTTATCATAAGCTAGGCATTGTGCATCAAACTTCTTGTGTTGAAACTCCTCAACAGAATGGTGTTGTAGAAAGGAAGCATCAACATATTCTTCAAGTAGCTAGAGCATTACTTTTTCAATCATGTTTACCATTGAAATTCTGGAGTTTCTGCATTCAAACTGTTGTTCATATTATCAATAGAATTCCTTCTGATGTTTTGAATGGAAAATCTCCTTTTGAGCTTTTATACAACAAAATTCCAGACTATTCATACCTGAGGTGTTTTGGTTGTTTATGTTTTGCAAGTACTCTTTCAGCTCATAGAGGGAAGTTTGACCCTAGATCCACTAAGTGCATCTTTATTGGTTATTCTTTTGGTACTAAGGGATACAGGTGTTATGATATGGCTACTGGTAAGGTTTTTGTTACTAGAAATGTGAAATTTTATGAGAATATTTTTCCTCATTCTGATAAATCTTCAACTGATGCAATTGTTAAGCAGTTAACTTCTAATTTCAACAAGTCACATGCTTCTGGTGTTGATTCTGTTCTTTATGATGATTCTGTTAAATCTTTTACTGATAATTCCATTGCTGATAATTCCTTTACTGATAATTCCATTGCTGATAACTCCATTTCTGATATTACTCACAACCTTATTAATGATATTGATGAATCTATTGTGCACACCCATTCTGATTTGCATGATGACACTGAGTTCTCTTTACAAAATATTTCTACTGATGTTCTTATACATGATGGTTTGAGAAAATCTGACAGAGTTAGACATCCACCTGCTTATCTTGATGTCTATAAAACTACTCTTCTTCAATCCATTGATCATACTCATAAAAAGGCTAATATGACAGTTCAATATCCTATTTCTGACTTTCTTTCTACTGATATGCTTTCATCTGGTCATAAAGCTTTTACTGCTTCCATTTCTCAAATTGTTGAACCTAAAACATACAAACAAGCTATTCAAAATGAGAATTGGATTATGGCTATGAAAAAGGAGATTGAAGCATTAGAAAAGACAAACACTTGGTCTCTTGTTTCTTTGCCACAGGGAAAGCACATAATAGGATGCAACTGGGTGTTTAAGGTCAAATACAACTCAGATGGTAGCATTGAAAGATACAAGGCCAGGTTAGTGGCAAAGGGCTACACTCAAGAAGAAGGTATAGACTATTTTGACACTTTTTCACCTGTTGCCAAGATCACCACTGTAAGAATTATTTTATCCATTGCTATAGCTAAGAACTGGTTTATACATCAATGTGATGTCAACACAGCTTTTTTGCATGGAGATTTGGCTGAAGAAGTTTATATGACCCCCCCCGGTTAATGTTCTTCTACTGATAACAGAGTTTGCAAATTAAACAAGAGTCTATATGGCCTGAAACAAGCCTCTAGACAATGGTTTAATAAGCTCTCTGAAACTTTGATTAATTTTGGATATGTGCAGTCCAAAGCAGATACTTCTTTATTTACAAAATCAACACATACTTCTTTCACTGTTCTTGTATGCTATGTTGATGATCTAATAATTGCTGGTGATGTGTTAGATGAAATTCTGAGAACTAAAGCCCATTTGCATGATAAGTTTACAATCAAAGATTTGGGTAATTTGAAATGCATGTTGGGTATTGAAGTAGCAAATAATGAATCTGGTATTAAACTATGTCAAAGAAAATATGTTTTGGATCTTATCAATGATTGTGGTTTCTTAGCTAGTAAACCTTGTACAACACCTATGGATTCCAAACACACACACACTGATGCTCCCTTACTTGATAACCCTTTTGAATATAGAAGAATAATTGGAAAGCTCTTGTATTTAACTATTACAAGGCCTGATATTTCATATACAGTGCAAACACTTAGTCAATACATGAGCTGTCCAAAAATATTACTTGTCTGCTGTACATAGACTGCTTAGGTACTTGAAATCCACCACATGTCAAGGCTTATTTTATCCCAAAAAGACTAACTATAAGCTGCAAGCCTTTTCAGACTCTGATTGGGCTAGATGTGAGCAGACCAGAAGAAGCATCACTGATTTTGCTGTCTATATGGGAGATTCTCTGATATCATGGAAGTCCAAGAAGCAGCCTACTGTTAGTAGATCATCAGCCGAGGTAGAATACCGGGCTTTGTGTGCAACAACATGTGAAATACAATGGATCCTATACATATTGAAGGACATGAAGATTCCTCATCCACAACCTGCACACATTTTCACAGATAGCAAATCAGCCTTTGGAATTGCACATAATCCAGTCCTTCATGAGAAGTCAAAACACATACAAATTGATATACATTTTACAAGAGAGAAGATTAAAGAGGGAGTGATCAACTGATTCAAGTTCCTACTTCAGAGAACCTTGCAGATGCTCTAACAAAGCCCCTTCCACCCCTACCCTTCAACACCATCAAGTCCAAAATGGGCCTCATTAACATACACATCCATTTTAAGGGGGGATCTCAAGATACAGTCAAAGAAGCAGTCAACACACTAAAAGAAGCAGTCAAACAGTCAACAACTTAGTTGGTTTTACAACTAATACTTTTCCTCTATCCAACTAATACTGTTGGATAGACATTACATATAAATAGGAATTATACTTGTAATCTTTCATTAATTCAGTTTTCATTTTCCAGATTCACATTGTAACAGAATTCTTCTTCGTTCTTGAATACAAATCATGTTGATTCAATCTTCAATTCATGAATTTCTACAAGTTTCTAGAATCTGGAAAGAATTGCGGCAACCGTCGCGTTGGCGGTCGCCATGGATCTAAGCATGGATACATGATGCGTGTAGGTTAGTTTTTCAATATTTTTGTTGCAGATTTTTAAATTTTATTGCAAATGTCCTCTTATCGGAATTTTTTATTTGCAAATTTCAAAATTTGAACCGTAATTAATTTTTTATTTTTTGATTTGTTGCAGATGATGATTTGGTGATGAAGGAATTTTTTGTATTTCTTTTGTAATTTTTCTGTAATTTTTTTTTTTGGAAATGACACTTTTTATGTAAGTTGTTATAGATGTATTTTAATGTTTGAGCGTATTTAAGATGACATTATTTTGGTTTTTTGGGGGCCGCCTACTGTAATGTCGAGTGTGCAAAAAAATTTCTACGGGTGTGCAGAATTTTTCTATGGGTATGCAGAATTATTTATTGGTGTGCATAATTTATTTTTTACGGGTGTGCAGAATTTTTAAATATATAGAATAGATGATTAAAAAAAATTGGGGTGTGCAAATTTTTTTTTGAGTGTGCAGAACTTTTTTAGTGTGTAGAATTTTTTGGGCTAATATTTTATTATTAAAAATATTAATTAAAAAAAAGACAAATAATTAAAAAAAATTGGGGTGTGCAGATATATTTTTTACGGGTGTGGAAAATATTTAAGAATATACAATTTAAAAAATAGATAAGTTAAAAAATAGAATTTTTTAGCGGTGTGCTGAATTTTTTGCTAGTTTGCAGAATATTTTACGACTGTGTAGAATTTTTTTACTAGTGTGCAAAATTTTAAATAAAAAGACAGATGATTAAAAAAAATTGGGTGTTCAAAATTTTTTACGGGTGAGCAGAATTTTTAAATAAAATGACAAATGATCAAATTTTTTTAAATTTTTTTTGGCTAATACTAAAAAAAATAATTAAATAAAATTATAGATAATTAAAAAAAGTTAGTAAAATATAAAATGTGAAATATGCTAATTTTTTGGCTAATATTTTATTTATGAATTTTTTTTAACAAAAGGATAGATAAATAAAAAAAATCAGTAAAATTTAAATTTTAAAATCTACATATTATTTTATACATAAGGGTAATTTAGATATTTTGGTCCAATTTTAGCACATTAGGGTAAGGATTAAAAAGTAATGGACCTTAGCGTTAAGGTGCTTTATAAATGACACCTAAGAGTAATTGCCCCAAAAATGAAATGCGGTCGTTTAGTTTTAAAAATGGCGAGGGCTTTTATTCCCTCGCCATTCCATCGCCAAATTCAATATATTTCATTATAATCAGTGTCTTCTTCCCTCAGACGCGTTTTCTGCAAACCGCAAATCAGGGAACCCGATCCGCCGCCACACGTGAAACTTAAATCCACCTACACCGTTTGTTTCTACACTTCGCCCCAATCATTTCTACGTTTGATTAGATTGAATATATTTTTGTTTTGATAAACTTTCTTAAACTACCTAAAGGTATTACTGTTAATATCAAAAGATATTACTTAAACTACCTAAATGTATTATTGTTAATACCAAAAGATATTACTTAAACTACCTAAAGGTATTGCTCTTAATATCAATAGGTATTACGTAAACTACGCAAAGGTATTACTCTTAATATCAAAATTGTATTACTTAATCTATCTAAAAATATTACTCTTTATATCAAAATGTATTACTTAAACTACCTAAAGGTATTAGTACTCTTAATATCAATATATAGGTATTACTTAAACTACCTAAAGGCATTACTCTTAATATCAAAATGTATTACTTAAACTACCTAATGTTATTACTCTTGAATATCAAAATGTATTACTTAAACTACCTAAAGGTATTGCTCTTAATATCAATAGGTATTACTTAAACTAACTAGAGGTATTACTCTTAATATCAAAATGTATTACTTAAACTACCTAAAGGTGTTACTCTTAATATCAATAGGTATTACTCTTTATATCAATAGGTTTTACATAAACTACATAAATATATTACTCTTAATATCAAAAGGTATTACTTAAACAACCTAAATATATTACTTTTAATATCAAGGTATCACTTAAACTATTTAAATGTATTACTCTTAATATCAAAAGGAATTTTTTTTTGAAGGCATATCAAAAGGTATTGCTCTTCATAGTTAAGTATAAAGTATAATCTTATTTAAAATAATTAATAATTAAGTATAAATTATAATCTTATTTAATTAGAATGGCTAATAATTAATTATGTATAAAGTATAATATTAATTGAAATAAAATATTAGTAATTAAATATAATTAAAATGAATAGTCATAATATTTAAATTATTTTTAATTAGAATTAATAATTATAATATATAGTTAAATAAAGAAGGAAAAAAAAAACAAAATCAACACACATATAATATATATACAATCTTATTATATAATAGGAGGATGTTTCGCTCTAGAAGCTGTCAAGTGTCCGCCTATCTTTCTGCCAAGTGGACAGAACATGTATTTTTCTAAAAAATAGTTACAATGTATTTTTCTAAAAATTAGGAGAGCTGCACCGTTACAATTACAAGTCAAGCGATTGGATTCTCATTGATTTATTTTTCTGCATTAATCAAATTATAACCCCTTCAAATTCCAAAACTGAGTAGTACACCTATAAATAGGGAATTCAGTTAACATTGCTCATGTATTCATAAATTGAAGGTAAATACATGTTTCTTCCTGTAAAATATTTATCTTTTTCCCCAACAAATACTCGAAAACTAGAAGGATTTTTAACTGGTGTTTCTCTTTTGTGCAGGAAAAGAGGCGAAAGATTTTAGTTGAAAATATATACAAGCCCTCTTAAAATTTTAGAATTTCAGTTTATCGTGTTACTCAACTGTTTTAGAATATTTGGATTCTCACGTTTCTAAATAATGTCAGTCATTTCTTGAATAAGTATTTCTAGAAGACTTTGATAATAGCAGATTTGTGAAGAAGAATTAGCAAAATTGGGAAGACGAATTGAAGTTTGGCTTAATATTGTGATGAAGATTGCGGTTGTTTGGGTTTTGCATTTGTGTTATGGGGCTAATATTGCAATTCTATTATTTGAGATGGCATGGCATATTGTGTGGGCATCTCTAATTAAACAACTAGCTACAATATTTTAATATGAATAATTTTTATTTTGTTTATTATTAATAATAATTTTATATTAATTATTTATATTGATCTTATATATTTAATTAAATTTAACTTAAAAATATAAAACATATTCCTTTTGTATTTATATTTTTGAAGATCAAGATGACATTAAAACTTAACATGCTACATAGTTATTTAGATGTATTTAATTTTGAGTAAATATCGGTTGATGTGATTTTTTTGTATGAGCCAAGTGTAAGATCAAGAAGACATTTGAAATTCATCATGCTACATTTAAAATTCAACATACTACATAGTTATTTAGATATATTTAATTTTGAGTAATTTATATATCAGTATATCAATTTATTGTAGAGTGAATCTCTTGTGTACCCAAGTGCACCGTGAGCTAACACATGCAATAGAATGACCCATTTGCACTAGTTGCACATGAGACGATCAGTTGCAAATGAGACTTTGTCTTTATTGTATCATTAATGTTTAGTATTTAATTTAGTAAGAGTTGATTATTAGTTCATTTAGTTGGTTTCCAAAAAAAATAGTTATTATTGGTTCGAATTAAATTTGAAAATGTATCTACAATAACATTTTTTTATGTGATACACTATTTATTAAAACATATGATGACGTTCTTTAAATTAATTTAATTATTACGTACTAATTATATATCTACAAATTGATATTTTATAATACATGTATTCAATTATTAATAAAATAGTGATTTATAGATGTGATTTATCCTATCTAAAATACAATCTTTTAATAATAAATAAGGTTTTGGTTTCACCATCTAAATACATAGTAGAATGAATGGTTTTTTTTTTTTTTTTTTGCTTATATTGGTATTACATGTAGACAAAATGTATATTGTTTGCAAATGGCAATATTAATTGTTTTCTCTCAACAAAGCAGAATACTATAATTAATTTGTAGCTGTGTTAGTAATGGAGTTAGAGAAGCATATAAGAAATTTAGTAAAAAATAAAATATCTAAAACAAATTATTTTAATAATATTAATTATAAGCATAATATGAATTAATGACTCTCCCTACAAAGTTTCTAACAAAAAGACTCTAAGGTACAAAATATTTTTAAAGTGGCTTTAAGATACAATTTGTACAAAAAATATCCCTTATTTAATTTTTGTATGTATTCATAATTTTATTTTTTTGTTTTGACCAAGTACACCTTTTGGAAAAGTACATATTATTTTGGGAAAGTGGAGATTCGAAATACAAATTATATAAAATTTTAAATTTAAATTAAATTATATAAAAAATTACAACTAATAAAAAGTGGAATAAAAATGACGAAAGTGCAGAAAATTAAAAAAACTGCACTCCAAAATTGGCCTAATAGTGTAGAAAATTAAAAAAACTGCACTCCAAAATGCATTAGAAGTGCAGAAAACGTGTTAGAAGTGTAGAAAATGGACAGAAGGACAACTTACACTTTTTAACCATATTTTTATACCTTAGAGTCAAAATAAAGTTACTTTGTACCTTAGAGTCAATTGGGCGGTGACTTTGTACCTTAGAGTCACTCCTCTGCATAATATTTGGTGCAAAAGTCTAATAACTACCAAGCCCTATAGTATTATCACTAATGATATTAGTACATTAAAGCATCCATAGAAAAATTATATAAGTAAATTAAAACATTCATATGAACGTTAAAAATATGTTCAATTCTTGCATATTTAATTACTTTGTGTGGTTATGGTAGGTCACCCCTTCGTATGAAGGAATTGATCGGTTGGTAATTTCAATTTGAAACAAATTGGAGATTTTCTTTAATCCAAAGACCTAAGTAGAAAAAAAAAATGGTGGTTAATCTCTTTCTTTGAGAATATTTAATTCAATCTATAGATATATGTGTATTCACTTATTTTTAATAAATTATAACAAAATAAAAGAGTGACACTCATGTAAATTGAGTGTATACATGAAATATATCACTATTATGCACAAACTTTATTCTTGTTTTATATAAACACTTTGACTGATTAAAAAAATAAAGCATTTTTAAAATAATAATAATGTTAATATATGAATCATAACAGTAATAGAATTTGTGTATAACAATAATAATAATAATAATAACAATAATAATAATAATAATAATAATAATAATAATGAAATAGAGTTCAATGTGAACTCAAGTTTTCATAATTTTTTTTGTCAAAATGAACTTACAAGTTACAACCGGCCCGTGCAAAAGACTAGTACATGTTGAAAAATAAACGGAAAGCGCCCCCAGCCCAAACAATGGAAGACACCCTTTATCATTCTCAAGGTCGCGAATTCAAGGCAAGGGAATAGTCGCCGTCATTCTCTCGCTATTGGCGAGGGTTTAGCGACAATCTTTTGTTCGTCACTTTATGACTTTTGGCTAGAGCCATTAGCGACAAATATATTAGCCCTCATCAATTGACGAGGAAAAAAGCCGTCGCCTTTTTTTAGCAAGGTTATTGGTGATGACTTTTTTTCCCTAGCCAAACGAGTTTGGCAAGGGAATTTCGCAAGCCAAACCCTCATCGCCGACGAGTTTTTTTTTGTAATGATAGTTGAATTGTCAAACACTCGTCAATGGAATAAAATCCGTAAAATAATTTCACACAATACCTTATCATAAGTAGGGTGGGTCTCCTGTGCACCAAGTGCGCATCGTGCACTCGGGTATAGGAGTAACCCATTAAGAAAATGAGACATCGCCATTAGTGAAAATGAGGATCCACAATAAAATGGGCAGGGTCAAAGTGAGTGCACGGATCTAGAATCCGTACACCAAGTGTATATGAGACCTTGCCTCATAAGTATTGTTAAATTTTAAAATTGTGATATAACAATATAATGATATATAGAAAAAGATTATACATATATAGTTGCATATAATTAATATCATTAAGTGTTAAAATTTGGAATATCATGACAAGATAACACAACACGAAAATTGTGAGTTAGTGTTTAGATTTATCGTGTTCGTTTTTTATTTTTTTTATTTTATACTATAATTTATGAATAAATATAATTTATATTTTCTCTTGAGAAGTTTATATCTGACAAAAATCAACAATTATCATATATATACTTATATGCTGATGAATTTCTAATATTAATCCTTTAAACCGAAATTGTAGAAAAGGACAAATATATTACTTGAGCAAGTAGTTCAATGTTCAGGGACTATCAAGATAAGGGTTTCCCGTTTTCTACTAAATTACGTAATCCGTTTTTGGTGCTACTTTGCTTCAGCTTGTGAATAATCTCGTCATTGTTTTTTTTTAATATTTTTTTTGGTTTTTTAAAATCTCAGCTAGCAATATTTATATATATTTACTTATATATATATATATATATATATATATATATATATAAAAAAAGAAACCGCCCCAAATTTAAAAACCATTGAATTTTCCCGCAAAAAATTAATACCAATACCAAATTTAGAAACGAATCTTTGAAAAAAATATTAAAATATGCCAAAAATTAATACCAAATTTAGAAATGAATCTTTGAAAATAATATTAAAATATGACAAAAATTAATACCAAATTTAGAAATGAATCTTTGAAAAAAATATTAAAATATATATTGAAAAAAATATTAGTATATTTCAATATAATGGATTGAGACAAATTTTTGGAATATTTAAATTGAAAAATGAATCTTTGGAATATGAGGATTTTTTTTGGAAAAATATTTTAAAAAAATATGTAGTATATATCCACAAACTCTAATTTTAATCTTTAGAATATTTAAATTGGAAAATTAATCTTTGGAATATGATTTTTTTTTTTGAAAAATCTATATAAAAGCAGAAACCGCCATAAATTTGGAAACCATTGGATTTTCCCGCCAAAATTTATTGCTAAATCGGGAGAAATATCTATAGAATTTTTTTTAACAAATAATAATAAATTGGGAAAAAATCTTTTTAATAATTTCAAATATTGAATTAAGCAAAAATCTTTCGAATATCTTTGGAATTTTGTAATATCTTTCTTTCCTAAAAATGTAATATAATATTACGATTTTGATCATATGCCTGCAAGTGAACACCAATTTATATGTCCACCGCTTATGTGGCATGCAAACTAAGCTGGGGACCCCACCATCACTTAATTAGTTTATTTAATTAAATCCCTATATTTAATTATATTCTAAATCTACCCCTATTTTTAATTAAGTCATTTGATCATATTCTAAATCTACCCCTATTTTTTCTTTGAATTTTGGAATATCTTTCTTTCCTAAAAATGTAATCTAATATTACGATTTTGTTCATAAGCCTGCAGGTGGACACCAATTTATATGTCCACCGTTTATGTGGCATGCAAACTAAGCTAGGGACCCCACCATCACTTAATTAGTTTATTTAATTAAATCCCTATATTTAATTATATTCTAAATCTACCCCTATTTTTAATTAAGTCATTTGATTATATTCTAAATCTACCCCTATTTTTTCTTATTTGCGGCAATCCCTCGGAGAAACAATTCGTGCATTTTTTTTGAGAGATTAATGGCAATCTGTGCACAAAATTAGATTTGATCAAATCAGAATTTAATTTTGATTCACGCAACTTAAATTCGATTGACAAATATTATGAAAAATATAATCAAATGACTTAATTAAAAATAGGGGTAGATTTGAAATATAATTAAATGTAGAAATTTAATTAAATAAACTAATTAAGTGATGGTGGGGTCCCCAACTTAATCGGTAAGATGTCACATGTTAAATGAAACATATAAATTTGCAATTCACCAAGATATGATCAAAATCGTCTAATATTATACGTAATTTTCTACTTATTACTAAATTGGGAGACATATCTAGGTGAATTTTTTTTAACAAATAATAATATTGAGAGAAAAGATCTTTGTAATCTTTATAATATTTTTAAATATTGAATTGAGCAAAAATCTTTCGAATATCTTTGGAACTTTGGAATATCTTTTTTTTCTAATATATCTAATTTAATATTATACGTAATTTTCTGCTTAAATCCAATTCGAAATCTAATTTTCTGCTTAAATCCAATTCGAGATCTTAAATTATTAGCAATATATTTGCAACTTGGAAATATAATAAGTGTCAATTTAACTTAGCTTTGGTTAAGATAAGCTTTAAATATTTATCAAACTTCACGTATGTTCAAGCTTTGTTATGTTTACCTAATCATGCTCAAATGACGTTGTAGATTTGGATCAAGGATCACCGAACAAATACAATAGTTTGCTTTGTCTGTAGATGAATATTATGATGGAAAGTAATTATATGTGATAAAATAATTCATTCAGGAAAACATTCATACATACCCCTTGAACTGAATAGAAACTAATAAAAATTATCCAGTTTTCAGTGTTATTAAAATTAATACGAATGAGAAAATCGTCTCTAAGTATTCTATAATTTTTCGTGGTAATCAAGTAAGTCTTTCTACTATTAGAATATTTTCACTCTAAAGCTATTAATATAAACAAGTAATTATAAAATGTTTTCGTGTAGGATGATTCCATCTGCTAGACCGTCAACTCTTCAACTTAACAAAACACTCTAATTCAAGCAGAAGATCCAGATCTCAGCCTCATTGATATAACAAATGAAGAAAATTCTAAGAGAAAAATATGTGGCAACGATATAATAGGTTCAAATCCAAAAAAAAAAAAAAAAGGATGACCAAAATCAAGATTGAGAAAGAATAGTTCAATATTAATTTGTGTCTCTTATTTCCTTTTGTTATGAACCACTTTTTTTTTTTTTTTTGGAATTTTCCTATAACAATTTTACGAATATTTTATCAATTTTTATTTTTCTTTCTTATGCTATCAATTAATTTAGAATTGCATCAAATATGTTGAGTGTCGATATAAAGTGAAAGTAGTATTCGTCCTATAAAATTAAGAATTTATATGATAAGTATTACTACCTCCGTCTCAAATCAGTGTTCACAGTTACTTATTGCCCGCATTTTAGTGAGCGAGTTTTGTATTAATAATTAAAATGATAAAATGATTTTTAAGGAGGGGTGTGATAGATGATGAAGGGTCATATCATACCCCCTCTTTAAAAGTCACTTTATTATTTCAATTACTAATATCAAACTCGCTCGCTAAAACGCATGCAAATAGTAACTGTGAAAACTGATCTGGGACGAAGGTAGTATTCAAAATTTATTATTCATATTATCTGAAAGAGTATTATTTTTAATTTAGCTTATATTATTAAATAATAAGCACATTGTTGAAATTATTTAACTAGATACTTCCTGCCAACAAAGAGATTTATGTAGATTGTGGTATAAAAAGAATAAAAATGGTGGTATAAAAAGAATCATACGTAAATGACTAAAGGATATAACTAATAATCACATAAAAATGCATGGACTATGTATACGGCTTTAGAGCTAATTGTGTACATATATGTACTAATTAATACCATGATAATAAGTGAAATTAATTATAGTAACAAATATATTTTAATAATAATTTTATTAAATTTGATACGTTTATATATATATATTTTAGTTATATCTATATTTATATTTTATATGTATCTATATTTTATTTAAATATACTACTTAAATTTTATAATTAACATCAAAATATATTTTAATAAAAACTTTACTAATTTGTTACGTTTCCTTCTCAAGAAAGAATCACTCAACCAAAAAGAAAAAAAAAACCATTAATTATATTAAATATATAATATTATAAATGTATTATTTAGATCTTATTTTCAATATTATCCGCAAATGACTAAAGGATATAACTAAAATGTTATTCTTAAAGAGATTTTCAAAAATTATATTACTCACTATGAAAACAATTGTTCAACTACAGCCGTGCGTCACACGAGTTCAATTACTAGTTTAATGAATAGTTATTATACAAATAACCTGTAATTTATAATTAAAATAGAATTATAATAATTTAATAAATGATAAAAATAGTTATTATAATAATTTGGAAATTAATTATATAACTCAAAAAACTAATTATAATATGAAAAACCAAAAACGCGAACGTTTTTATCTAGCAAGCCAAAAATGACTAGTCCTCCATCTAATTCAATTAATTAGGCTCTACTAGTTAATATTTATATTGGACAAAAATCTGTCTAAACTCGAGTTCACCATGAACTCAGTGTTTTCTGGTATCACTGCTATGCATAAATTTTTTTATTGTTATGCACAAAAATTATCATTGTTAAAAATTGCTCTATATTTTTAAATAGTGAATTTTTTAGTACATGACAATAATAATTTTTGCGCATAATAGTAATAAAATTTATGTATAAACTTGATTTATTGGAGTAGTACTCTTTATATTGTGCGCGAAGAAAAGGAAAAATATTAAAGAAAAAGGGACACTACTTGTGTGAGCGATATTTAATTCACAAAATACAATTATGGATAAAGTCGTGCTCGTGCCATTTTCACCTAAAAAGATAAACAAGCAGAAGCAGTCCCCCCCGTCTCATCTAACACTTCATATTTTGCCATTTTGAGTATACCGGTCAAAGCTTCATATTACTTTCTTTGACAAATCGTGATCAAACTTTAAATAACAACTATATTTATTTTCTTTTAAATTATGTAAATTGTCATTTAATTAATATTAATTAATATACAGTAAAATATCTATATATAAATACTCTATAAATTAATAAACTTTCTAAAATATTAAAATCTTTTGGTCCCGACTTGGACTTTTGTAAAAAAATCATCAAATTTGATAAGATAATAAGATAATAATTTTTCGAAAAACCCCTTTATAAATAATAGGTCAATTGAAACTCTAAATTAATAATTCATAAATATTACAATTATAAATATTATGGTAATTTGCTAAAATATGAATATATTGTTACTTGATTTTTCTTAAAATTTAAATCTAATTGAATTTCATCCCTAATTTTTTTAATTGCAGCCAAGAGTTCCGGTGTCAAGTTCTCTAGCTGCAACAAAAATAGTTATTTAAGTACAACGAATTAATGTAAACATATATATTTAAGTAATTCCAATGAATTGATACATGCGTCCATGAATATAATAGTTAATTGTATACAATAAATTGATAGTATACGTGAATATATTTAATTAGTTACAAAGAATTGGTTGATGCATGAATATAATCAATGAAACATATATGAATTCATTTATTTTCAATACATATGTACTAAATTTGCTGAATTTAAAAAGTCTCTCTTTTAAATAATAAAATATTAATTTATCGATATATTAATATATATCTCTCTAAATTAATAAAATTTCATGGTCCCAAGGTTATTAATTTATAGAGATTTTACTGTACATATTTTGTCTTTTTCTCTCCAACGTTTTACTTTTCTTACATATTTCGCCATCAATGATATATATATATATATTTAATTCTATATTTCTTAAAATCTATATAATTTCCTAAATGTAAGTATTACCTAGATGGAGTACAATTTGTAAAAACATCCACCATGCATGACAATTGATAAGGTAGGCATTAAATTAATACAAATAGCTAGGAAAAACACAAAATCTTATAGCAACTCCAAAACAAACTCTAAAATGAAGAAATTAATACTGCATTTTGGAGTTTGAAAAATGTTCCAATCTGTATTGAAATGAAGTTTGGAAATAAAGTTTTAAACAATATACCGTATATGTGAAATACTCTATATTAAAATTCTATACTTTATACTTATTATTTTATTAATATTTATAAATACAATTAAGTGAGAATATTAATTTTAATTACATTTTTTTTTAATATAGTTAAAATTATTTTATTTATATAAGTTAATATGATTTTTTGGTTGTGTATTTTTTTCTTTAACTTTTATTATTAATGTAACACATTTATTTTTTTATTTAGAAGAAAATATGTATAATACAACAAAACATTCATTGCATATTAAAAAGAGAATTTTTTTTTGGTCCCATAATTTATCTACTGTTCATTTTTCGTTTAAAAAACATAAATTAAATGTTCAATTTTGGTCCAAAAATAAAATTGACTGTCCAATTTTTGTCTAATTTTTAATGGAACATCGGGAAAGACATCATTTTCGGTCATAGAGATGTTACATGCCGGTAAAATTTAGTGGCTTTTAAATTTGTAGATTTTAAATTTTAATTTTGATTTAATTTATTGAGTTGTTTACACATTTGAAATTTAATTGATCAAAAAAAGGTAAAAAAATAAAAAGAAAACGATAGTTAGCGTCTACGTCAGTGAAGATATCAGAAACCCCAAATTTTACCAGCATATGACTTGCATGTGATCACCGAAATGCCTAATTCACGGTTTTTCAGAGAATATTGGACAATCAAATTTGTTATGTGATCAAAACTGGACAATTAATTTTTTTGGGACGAAAAAGAAATAATATATAAGTTATGGGATCAATTTTTTTTCTCTCATATTAAATATGAATTCATACCACATTTTGCCTAAGACGAACAAACATGCATTCTCTAACTAGAATGTTGAAAAATGACATAACACCTACAAATTAAAACAAATAAACGCAAACTGAAAACGGATACAAATATGAACTATTGAATTGATATTCTATCGAATTGACATAATTAATTTACTTAAGTGATTTAATTTACTAACCGAATATCCAATTATATAAATTAAATTAATAATTTTAAATATAAATATATGTTGGAGAAATATATGAAAATGAATAGAATAATAAATAGAGTAAGATATATAATACAAGGTTGGAGAAAATTTTGGAAATAGAGTATATAGATCTGCATTTTAGAGTATAGAGAACTGCATTGTAAAGTTTTGAGTTGAAAATGGTCTTATATAAAACATTTTAAAAGGTATTGTTGTATAATTAGTTTTTACTAAATAATATTGATCATATCTATTGAATGTAGTAGTTATACGGTGTATTTGTTGCACACAAGTGTTACTCAAAAAGACAAATTCTTATAGAAAAATCAATACAAAAAAATGGGGAATTGCCTACGGAATTTTTCAAGCTTATGAAATTTCTAGCGAAAATAATTTCGTCCTTAAATAGTCTTATTGCCTACGATTTGCCTACAAAATTTTACAATCATATAGACATTTTTAAACTACAAATATAGTTGCCTAGAAAATTATTTGTGTGGGTGATTTGTTTGTCTACGAAAATTACAAATGTGTAAATTGCAGTTTGTTCGTAGATAATTTGTTTGTCTAGAGAATTATCCGTGTAAGTAATTTATTCATAGATCATTCTAAAAATTGATAGGCAAATTATAGACAATCTTTACTTTTTAAAGACTAAATTATTTTTTAGAAAAATTTCGTAACCATTTAAAATTTTTTGTAAGCAATTTTTTATTTTTATAGTAAACTATAATCTTGCAGTTCAAAGAAACGTAAAATTAGTGATTCTTAATCTTGTCTACGACTTTAGAGCCATCTCAACGAACGAGATAAAAGATAAGAAAGAACACAAAAACGACAAATTGCAATAAGTATAACGATGCAGTATCCTTTCCTCCTTATCCTGGGAAAATAATTATATTCTATATTTGCACATGCATGTGTACGTGTAACGTTACGTATATATTTTCCTGAATTGCATATAACATAGACGATCACGCGGTAATGTTTCATGAATATATATAGTTTTGTGTACACCAATTACATCGTGTAATTGGATACACGTATTGTTAAGAAGCAGCAACTAATACAGTATAGAATACGAAGTAATACTCTATAGCTCTGCAACTAATACTCTATCTGCAAAACCTATTGAGAACACACACGAAAATGAAGAAGACAACGATTTACGTGGTTCGGCTTAAAATGCCTACATCCACGGGATCAGGGAACCTTACTTACACTGTACAAACAAGGAATTACAGATTACACTCCACAATCCGTTCTAATTGAATCGAATTTTTTCTCAACTCTCTCTAGAACCCTAAGTTTTGTGTGTTCTCCGTATAACTCACTATTGAAGATGATAACTGAAACAATCAATCATTCTAGAGTTAACAAGTATAAACCCTCAACTAATTCTGGTGAAATCAAAGTGGCAAGCACGTGAATCGAGCAACAGAAACGGGCATTGCGCAACACACAGGTCGTTATAACGGCCTTGGACTGGATCCTTCTGCAGATGCAAACTTGAGGCCGGTTCGAGCTAAATAGACTGGTTCTGAATGAACCGAGACCGGTTCCTGACTCACCACATCTCACTTGACTTAAATTTACCATCATATTTGTCACACACTTTGAATTTGATCATCACAATTCTCCACCTCAAAACCAAAGTGTAGGTTAGTGCCCATCATCTCCAAGCCTTGCTTTCCATCAGTCAACTTCACAAGGCCCGAGCTTTACGAGCTCTAAACAATACTTGAACTTGTTCCCAGGTAAGGACTTAGTGAGCATGTCTGCTGCATTGTCCTCAGTTCCAATCTTCTTAATCTGAACTGATCTATTGATTGCACACGATCTTATTTAAGG
Source organism: Stenogyne calaminthoides (assembly GCA_037126765.1). Classification (NCBI taxonomy): domain Eukaryota; kingdom Viridiplantae; phylum Streptophyta; class Magnoliopsida; order Lamiales; family Lamiaceae; genus Stenogyne; species Stenogyne calaminthoides. The sequence continues at coordinate 14,627,574 of JBBCBC010000027.1, read as the reverse complement.
GACGGAGATTAAGAAATAATGAACCACTGAGGTCTAATTCTTCTATTTTCAGTGCTGAAGAATTTGTCCTCCTATAGGTCCTGTTCAGTGCAACATGATGCACTGGTGCAATCTCTTGGTCAAGACAAGCCAATCTGAGCCTTACACCTCAACCTTTCGTGATGGTTTGTTCATTTCCATCTAGGTCGTGAAAGTGTACTTTTAGTTACAATGGAATGTTAATTTAATCTTCTGTGATCTGGTATCACTAAATTAACTACAATGTAACACGTACTTCTTATTGAATAGTTATGCAGTAAATATGTGTAACATTTGATGATATTTAAAGTATCAGTGATAAATAATTTATTTCAGTAAATAAGACAGAAACTCAGTGTGATTATACAAAGTAAAAGCATACTTTCCAGTATAATCCTAAAAATCTCCCAATTATACTCAAAGTCTGCTTTTAAGTATACTACAACACGTCTCGTGTAGAATCTACCTACACGAACCTAATAATATCTCCCACTTATACTCAAAGCAGATTGGCAACGGTCTTGACACCCATTCCTTCCACATGTCTCTCGAATGTATTCTGAGGCAGACCCTTTGTGAATGGATCTGCTAGGTTGTCTTCTGACGCGATTTTTGCCACCACTATATCTCTTCTCTTAACGATTTCTCGTATAAGATGGTATTTCCATTCAATGTGTTTGCTGGCCTTGTGGGCTCTCGGTTCCCTTGAATTTGCAACTGCTCCGACATTAATTATCACATTAGACCGTGATGGTGCTGGGCAAATTCGATACTACGTCCAAGTCCACTAGGAAGTTTTTGAGCCAAACCGCTTCTTTCGCTGCCTCGCAAGCAGCTACGTATTCGGCTTCCATGGTGGAGTCCGCTATGCATTTCTGCTTAACGCTTCTCCATGTCATGGCTCCTCCCCCCATGCAAAACACACTACCCGAGGTAGATTTTCTGGAGTCTAGGTCTGATTGGAAATCCGAGTCCATGTAACCGATGAGAATCAGACTGTCTGACTGATAAATAAGCATTCTATCGCGAGTTCTTTTCAGATACTTCAGAATGTTTTTAACTGCAGTCCAATGTTCTTCCCCTGGATTACTCTGATATCTTGCTACCATGCCGACGGCAAAACAGATATCCGGCCTCGTGCACACCATAGCATACCACAATATCATTTACCCCTAATCAATGGAGAAATTTTGGGAACTTGCCTTCGTATCTCTACTCACCCTAGCCTTCATCACAAAAATAATATACAATAATCAACACCCAAAGAGAAAACTTCCACCAGGTCCAAAACCATGGCCTATAATCGGAAATCTAAACCTTATTGGGTCAATCCCACATCAATCCCTTCACCATTTACCCAAAAATACGGCGAAATGATGCTACTAAAATTCGAAAAATTTCCGATCATAGTAGCATCATCACCCGAGATAGCCAAACAGTTCCTAAAAGTACATGATACAAACTTTTCCTCCAGGCCCGCACTTGCTGCCGGCAAACACATTACCTACAATTACTCGGACGTGACGTGGGCCCCATACGGCCCGTATTGGAAGCAAGCCCGTAAAATATACCTCTCGGAGGTGTTTAGCCCGAAAAGACTTGACTCGTTTGAGGAGATTCGCGTTCAGGAGAGGCGTAATTTGTTCTCTCTTATCCGGGCCCTATCGGGGAAGCCCGTTGTGTTGAGAGACCAATTATTGCATCTTACTCTTTCTACTATAAGTAGGATGGTGTTTGGGAATGAATATTTTAGTGAAGGAGAAGATGATAAGTGCTTTGTGAAGCTTGATGAGTTGCAAACTATGCTTGATGAGTGGTTCTTGCTTAATGGAGTGATCAATATCGGGGATTGGATTCCGTGGCTTAGCTTTCTCGATTTGCAAGGGTACGTTAAACGAATGAAGGATTTGAAAAAGAAATTTGATGGGCTTTATGAGCATGTGATTCTTGATCATAAAGCTAGAAGGGTTGGGGATATGGAGCACTTTGACATGGTGGATGTGTTGTTGCAACAGGCCGAGAATCCTAATCTTGAAGTTCCACTTACCAGAGATCGCATTAAAGGCTTGTCTGTAACGAAGGGATAGCATTAATTGTAGGACATTATATTTGGGATTTAGTATATATTAATTTTCCCACATTTAAGTCTAATTGGCTTGAAACACCCAAATACGGGATAATTTGTCACGCGTGTTGGTCCAATTCGGACTAATTTATCACATGTGTTTCGGGTTATTTTTGAATAAATATGCAAAAATTAAATTCTAACGTGTCTAAATAGCCAAATTAAAATTTTATTAATGGTGTAAATTTGCCAGCCAGAAAACATATTAGATTATTCAAGTTTTTATCTAAACTATATGGTACGTGTAAAATCGTTTAAGCAATAATCTGTACAGGATTTACTAGCTGGGGGCACAGATACCTCAACTACCACAATCGATTGGGCTATACACGAAATTCTCAAACAACCACGTATATTGAAAAAGGCAAAAGAGGAACTTGATAGGGTAATCTGGAGAAACAGATGGGTGGAAGAGAGCGATTTCTCTCAATTGCCGTACATTGATGCTATCATCATGGAGTCATTCAGATTGCATCCGCCAGGTACACTTTTAGCGCCCCATTATGCGATTGAGGATTGCAACGTTTCGGGGTACGGTGTAGCTAAGGGGACGATGATATTGATCAACACATGGAGCATAGGACGGGACCCTAATACATGGGATTCACCCCATGATTTCATACCAGAGAGGTTTATGGGGAAAGAGGTGGATATGACGGGAAGTAACTTTGCATTGTTGCCATTTGGATCGGGTCGAAGAAGATGCCCCGGGTACAAGCTCGGACTTAAGGTTGTTCGAATGATGGTGGGCCCCATATGGCCCGTATTGGAAGCAAGCCCGTAAAATATACATTTCGGAGGTGTTAAGCCCGACAAGACTTGACTCGTTTGAGGAGATTCGGGCTCAGGAGAGGCGTAATTTGTTCTCTCGTCTTCGGGCCCTATCGGGGAAACCTGTTGTGTTGAGAGACCAATTATTGCATCTTACTCTTTCTACTATAAGTGGGATGGTGTTTGGGGATGAATATTTTAGTGAAGGAGAAGATGATAAGTGCTTTGTGAAGCTTGATGAGTTGCAAGCTATGCTTGATGAGTGGTTCTTGCTTAATGGGGTGATCAATATCGGGGATTGGATTCCGTGGCTTAGCTTCCTCGATTTGCAAGGGTACCTTAAACGAATGAAGGATTTGAGAAAGAAATTTGATGGGTTTTTTGAGCATGTGATTCTTGATCATCAAGCTAGAAGGCTTGGGGATATGGAGCACCTGGACATGGTGGATGTGTTGTTCCAACAGGCTGGGAACCGTAATCTTGATGTTCCACTTACAAGAGATCGTATCAAAGGGCATGTTACACGTACGTATATATATTAGCTAATGTATAAATACGAGTGAGTCTCATGTGCATCAGGTGCACCGTGCACTTCATAGTGTATTTTAGAACCATGCAACTTATTGCACTGAAATATGCAACTAGTTTACATTCAACCGTGCAATTTGTTTCCCATATTAATAGTTGCATAGTTCAGCGTAAACAAGTTGTATATTTCAGTGCAACAAGTTTCATGGTTCTAAAAGACATTATGGAGTGCACGATGCACCTGGTGCATACAAGACTTAGCCTATAGATATATATCACATGTAAAATTTATTTTAAATTAAAACTATGAGTAACATTTGCTTGAACTTAACCCTCAATAGTTGATTTGGTGGTGAAGACTTGAGATTTAGAAGTATGATAGCTTCTCTGTAGGTCTCATGTTTGAAACTCATGATCAATTCGTGAGATGAGCTAGTCCAAACTCTGGCTTTAATTGTCCCCTCCCCCCACCTCCTAGTGGACGGTGAGATTGGTTCCCCGAATTAATTAGTCATCGGGTCGAATACTGATTTATTAAAAAAAAACATTTATGTGAACTTAATTTACATGAATTTTAAGCTAAATTGGCCAGAAACACAAAATTCTAGGTAATCTCTTGCACTTTTTAAACTCAATTTGAGCTTATTTATGACATGATCCAGGTAATTTTGAAATAAATATGGGAAAAATTAAATTTCACGAATTTAAATGTATAAAATTTAAATTTAATGACCTAAAATAATCAGCCGAAGGATGTCATATCAGTAGTTGATACAAGTTTTTATCAAAACTATATGGTAATCATAAAATCGTTTTGGCAGTAATTATACGCAATATATAATTGCAGGACCTACTAGCTGGGGGCACGGATACCTCAACCACCACAATAGAATGGACTATACACGAAATTCTCAGACAAGCGCGTATAATGGGAAAGGCAAAAGACGAACTTGATAGGGTAATCGGGAGGAATCGATGGGTTGAAGAGAGCGATTTTCTCAATTGCCGTACATAGATGCCATCATCATGGAGGACTGTGAGGACTGTGAGGTTTCAGGGTACGATGTAGCTAAGGGGAGTACGGTCTTTATCAACACGTGGAGCATAGGGCGGGACCCTAAGACTTGGGATTCACCCCATGATTTCATACCGGAGAGGGGTTTATATGATGGGAAGTAACTTTGCATTGTTGCCATTTGGGTCGGGTCGAAGGAGATGCCCCGGGTACAAGCTTGGACTTAAGGTTGTTCGAACGATGGTGGCCAATTTTGTGCATGGATTTGAGTTGAAATTGGTTGAAGGGATGAAGGCAGAAGATATATGTATGGAGGAACTATATGGACTTACAACACATCCCAAACACTCTCTTTCCATTATCATGGAGCCTACTCTTGCACCACACCTTTATTGACTTGTACTTGATTGCTAGAACTTAAAAAATAAATATTAATGTAATTAAGATGCTATTGATGTAATTATAATATAAATAATATTATTACTGAATTTACTTATATATATGTATATAAGTATCAACGTTGACATGATGTGATTTATGAGTCAAATGCAAGGACTTCTAATTATGCTCTCCATTTTTGTAAACAAATTATTAACATGGTGAACTGGATAGAAGTTATTGGAAGTGGCGCGAATAAGTGGATTCGTAGGTAAATATATTCCAAAAAAATAGTATACAACGGCTCAAAAGAATAATTCCGAATAGGCGGAAAAAGGAAGGGCAAACCGGTCATTCCTAGATGTGCACACAACTTAGCACACATCAAACTTTCAATTAAATATACTTATGATACGAACAATTTACATTCCATCTTTGAGTCTTCAGACATTCATTATATGACTTGTATTTTACAACATAAGAATCAACATGCTTTTATGCATTCATTCTGAATAGTTCAATAAGTCTCTCTACGTAAGACTTTTGAGACTATCCAAGTAACTTCTTTAAATGATACTTATGAATTTTTTCAACAACACATTCTATTTTAATTTTTTCAGCTAATAGTATATCAGCATATGATGATAATATTACAAAAAAACTATCTTTGGATCGTTAAACATAAATAAAGTGGTCTTTGTCTAATAAAGTTAATACGAGACAATTATTTAATGAAGCCTCAAGTACCAGTGTCTTGATAATTTTTTTAACTCTATAAATCGAATTCTTCAATTTACAAACATTATCCTTGTCTTTGAAGAATATATATAAATTCTACCTGTTGTAATATGTAGATTTCTTCTTCCAATTCTCCATTGATTAAAATAGTTTAAACATCCATTTAGATGTCATTCAAAATCTACATTTGATACTATAGTCAGAAGTGGAGATTGAGGTAAACCTCACAACGGATAAAGAAAGTTTATATACCATTTTATGAGCATAATCTTTCGCTATCAAGTGAGCACAGTTACCTCACGAGAGACCCATCGGTCAATCTTTAACTTTTGAGAATCTATTTATTCTCCATTTTCGTGTCCCGTTAAAAGATCTACACATTTCCAGACTTGATTTGACCTCACCGACCCTATATTATATTTCATTACTTTCTTTGGTCTGTAGTAAAACAAGTTAAAACCTCTTGAATGTCAGTAGACTCTTCCTCATTCACTAAAGACATATCCCCTTTCTGAAAATACAAAGAGATGTGTCCTTCAATGTGATGTCTCTCTGACATATGTTTCCTATAAGTTTTTAGATTGAAACTCTCTGATACAGATAATTACCCTCATCAAGATTCATTTAATCTTTAATGGGTAAATTGATCAAATATCACAACATTAAGTAAATTACTCCACTTGGATCATATAGAGGGTGATTATTTCAATCTTAAAATGGTATAATTTGAATGCTTCCCTTACTAGGAAAATATTTTCTCAAAAAAAAAAAAAAGACATCATGTAACTTTATCTTATGTCATACTCTGAATTTCTTGATCTCTGATCATTTTGTATCCCTTAAATTTAACATAGTATCTTAGAAAATACATTTCTAAACCCTTTAGATCCAACATTTCATACTAACTTGTAGATTCATGTATGTAAGTTGCTGATTTTCAAAAACTAAGGTTTACCAAAGATCAGACATTCATCTGTCCGGAGTTCAGATGGAGTTCACGTAATTAACTAGAAATAAATTTATTCAAAATGCAGACAACAATTAATTATTAATCTTCTCAAAAGAGATAGTTAAAATTTATTGTGCCATCATGGAGCGTATCATATTCAACAACATTAATTCCTTCTTTCAGTTACACCATTGAGTAATTGTGTATAAGATTTTATAATAATCGGATTATATAATTTTCACTACACAATTCGTTGAAGTGCTTAGATAAACATTCACGCCCTCTATTGGTTCTTAAAAACTTTAGGTTATGTTTTTTTTAATTCTCAGCTCCATTTCGGTAATGTCTAAAGCAATCCAATGCCTCAAAACTGTAAGAAATTTTAGTTATGTAAAACATGAGAAATTATCAACTTGAGTAATAAAAAATCAATAAGTTTCATGATTTGCTATTTAACATTCACAAAATCACATTTATCAAAATAAAATAATTGCAATGAAGAATCAACAATAGCAGTTTTATCAAATGATTTTCTAGTCACTTATAAACAAGACAATGTTTACATTTTGATAACTCAATTTTTAAAGACGAACTCTATAGTACTTTTTTCACATGTCAGTTATTTCTATATTGCAAAATGTGACTTAATCTAGATGATTAATGTCATCATTTACAAGCATAACTAGAGGAACAAATATTTAGTAAACTATGAATTGACATCATAAAACTAAAGTAGTTGTTCTCTTACATTACAAAACCATAAAAACATATAATTATTATCCAATACCATAGTCCACATTGTATATACTATCACAACCATCTCCATTGTAAATTAAAAATCACATCCCAATCATAGAAGAACATATATAAAGGTGAGATCCCGAATGATCTTCAAAGTATATAAGACATCATGTAGTATGAAACATAGATCATTATCTCTCAAGTTTATAAGTCCTTGAACTTCAACTCGAGTTTAGTTACCCACATAATTGCATCTCATCTCATTTGGAACATGATGGAGATGTAAATAAAATGTCCATTGTCATTAGTCAATAGTCTGTTTTTCCTAAATCTATAATCCACAATGATAAGACTCAACCAGAAATACAACACTGGAGACAATTATGCTTAAACCAAAAATTACAATGAACTTATTTTATCCCTCTTGGACTCAAGATATTCATGAGCAAAATATCCAAGTTTGCATGTCATCTCACTCTTATGCATTTTTAGTCTAGAATATCTATTCTTGTTATTCTCCTTAGTATTAGGATTAATTCCAAATTTAACATCAATATCTCTAGTCTTGTACTGCTTGCCATTTCCTCACTTTCAGTCTTCTAGTATCTTTTATGTTTAAAGTTAGAAGCATGTTCAGAACTAGATTTGTCGCGAGTCATTTTATACGGAGAGTATTATGTGGCTAATTTGATAACAACTCGCAAACAAAATATGTACGTGTACGATAAGCTGTAAATAAGATGAATTTGTTGACCCAGTTCGTCGGGAAACGACTACTCTGGGGGCATACCAAGCCAGGATGTGGTATTGCGAGCTTTACACGTACAATATTTGATACACCTTATGAAGATGAATCATTACAGATGAAGAAAAATTTAAGAATTCGCCTCCGGGTGCTAGGGTTTCTAGTAGGAATAAATGATCACTCGCATTTTTTTTGTTCCTCACCTCTCATTCGCGGGTATGACTTTTAGGGAGATTTTTTTTTTCTTCTTTTTTCTTCCTTTTATAGAACTTCGGCAAGCATGAGCTGGGTTGGCAAGCATGAGCTGGAGACTTCGGGTCATGCAAGAACTCACGTAATGCCGCCACGTTTTCAACTTCGTCTTCCTGGTTGATCTTGGAACTTACTTGTCTGTAAAGCACTCTTTTGGTCGTCCAAATTAACCTTTTGTTCGGTTGGATGCTTTGTTCGCCCTTTTAACCATGTCAGTTTTATGCTGGAATATTGTCCTCCTCGAGCACACTGTGCCCTCAGGATGTTTGGGTCTTCGGGATATCTGAGTGTCGGGCACTCTGACCCTTCGGGATACCTGAGGTCTGCGGACATACTGATCCTCAGGATATCTGAGGTGCAAACATACTGACCCTCAGGATATCTGAGGTCTTCGAACATACTGACCCTCAGGATATCTGAGGTCCTCGAACATACTGACCCTCAGGATATCTGAGGTGCGAACATACTGACCCTCAGGATATCTGAGGTCTTCGAACATACTGACCCTCAGGATATCTGAGGTGCGAACATACTGACCCTCAGGATATCTGAGGTCTTTTGACACCGAGTCCTCGATTTGCTTATGGCCTTCTTGACTTAAATTTCATCCGATTTTTTTCCTGACCTGAGTGGTGAATACTTGTCCATTGGGCATGAATATTTAAATATCACACGTGTCGCTCTTACGTGTTCGATTAAGCCTGAGTTACTATATCGAACACAACAATACCCCCCAGCCGGGTCGCTTTGTATTCGACATGGGGCCCGGCTGTTAGAATCTTATTGGGCCATAGTCGATGTCATTTCGTATTCTGTGCCGGATTTTCGAAATCGAATCCAACATTTATATATACCTTGTTTCTCCGCCTTAACCCCTTTTTTCCTCTATCTTTCAATCTTTTCTGTGTCTGAAAATTTCCGGCGAGGGTTTCATCATTCCGGCGAAGAATTTTACTCAGGTAACCGTCGCATTCTTTCTCTAATTGTGATTATGGCCTCTTGCTCAAACTCTTCTGTTCCCCTAGAATCAGACCACCATAGTTCCTCTTCTTCCCCCTCTGTCAGTAGAATCCCCCATGGCGACGCAAATGCGCCGGAGACGAATGTCTCGGGTTCAGGAATTCGTTGGCAAATTCGGCAACCGTTTGCCGTTCTTTCCTCTGATTCTGACGAAGCCCTAAATGAATTGGATAGGGACTTGGTTCGTAATGATTCTTCGGACAATTCAAGTGATAATTTTTTGCCCCAAATTCAAATTGGATCTAGGGCTGTTGATAATGTTAATGTAGATAGGAATGACAATGTTGTGAGGGGGGAAATTTTGGCGGCTGTAAATATAACCGAATCGAACATAGGGGTAGTTGGCGAGCAAAATTCTGAGCTTGATATACCTGTTGGTGTCCCTCATAGTCTAACGTATAACGAGTATAACGCTCGTTATAGTTTTGATGGCCCGAGCAACCTCATAGGATTAGGGTTGAGAACGAGTACCCAGCGAGCAAGATAGCGAGCATAATTGATGCTGATAGGCTCACTCGGCTGCATTGGATTTATGAAACTCCAAAAGATGTCTTTTTTTCGGGCACCGTGTTCGATGAGCGGCCGACCAACCCCCGAGGGTTGTGTCATCAGAATTTAGACACAATGGAAGTTCGGCCTTCGATTTCCCTCCATCCATCCGCCATCACCGTTTGCTCGTGGAATGGAACATCACCATTACGTGACTCAAGCCGAGCGGGTGGCATATGATCATGAGTTTCGACTTTTGTTCGGGCAGATGAAGCCAAGGTACTATCCTCAAAGAAATGAGCTTGTTCGATTGGTGCACTTGACCCGTCCGAGGGGTGAACACGGTGCTTGTTCATGCAAGCTAATGCCAAGTGCAAAATTATTGAGGACGGTTTAACAAAATCGGTGATTGGAAGGAAAGTTTTTGGTTCGTTGGGGGCGATTGGAAAAGCCCGGCCTCTGGAAGCGAACCAAATGCTCGTTTAGACATCCCCACTGACTTCGGGGTGTACCGAAGTAAGTGATTTTGTGTCTTTCGTTCTTCGATTTGAACTGATTTTAACTCGCTTTTTATTTCAGGGATTCTAGCTGCGACGGACAAGGAGACAAACGACGGCTATTTTAGCAGCGTTTGGCAAATTGATCTGGAGTCTCGTTCGGAGCGATCTGTGAGAACTCTGAATACTGCTGATCAGAGAAAGAAAGGAGGTTTGTTCGTGCCTCCTCATCATCTTGTTGTTGTTAATCCTACTGGTAAGGATTGCCTCTGGTATTTGTATAAGTTTTGTGCCATTTTGCTCGTTATTACCCTTCTGTTCGTACTGAATTATTTTGTTTATAGCATTACCCGCTGTGACCATTGCTATGAGTACATCCGAGCATACTGAGATGGCTCGGAGAAAAAGGCCACAGGAGCTTGCTTGGATTCGAGCGAAAGGGAGGCTCGATGAGCAGTAGAGGGATATGCGAAATTTAACCGATCTGCGTCCGGTCCTGGGGAATCAAGCCGAGCGCAAAGGAGCACTCGTTCGGCCGAGCAAGGGGTTGGCGAACAAGCTCCGTCTCGAAGAGACCGAGGGTGGAGATCGGCGAGCAGGGGCCGAGAGAACAAACTCGGGTGAGCACGCCGAGCTTAACAGCTCGGGCAAGAATGGCGATGCGTCGGGTGACTCGGACCCCTACTTTGTCGGCGATCGAGGCGGTTTGCCTCCGTGGTTGGTCCAATTTCCACAGATTGTTGAAATGGAGGTTGACACATCTTCTCCACCTCTGCGGACCCGATCATGGACTCCGTTAGATCCCGAGCTCCGTCCCCCGAGGATAGATCATTCTTGGGATGGGATCCGGCTCGTGTAGGCAGTACATTTTGTTCGACCGCTTCGCTTTTGGTTATTTTTGCTCGCCCTTTTTATATTCATTTGCTCGAATATATATGTAGGTTGAGTAGGTTGTCGCCTTTGATGCCCAATCTGAAGAACTACTTCTGCTCGCCGAGTGTTCGCAAGGTTCCGGGCATTCCTGAGCATGTTCAGAAAGTTTGCCAGACTCCTGTTCGAGTATGGACTACCGATCTGGAAGTGTCCACTACGGGTCCCACTCCCCTGGAAAATTTGCATGATCTGGTCTGGTGCTCAGGCCAATCTATGGTCGTTCTTGAGAAAGCCTATGCTCAGTCCGCCAACCTCCATGCCAATTACTTGGCTTTGATCAGGAATTTTGAAGAAAAGGTGGGCGAACTGAACAGGGCTCAAGATGAACTGAGGTTGGCTCAGGGACAATCTTCTTCGGCACAAGCTGATGCTCACCGGGCTCAGGAGGATGTCCGCAAGGCTCAGGAAAATGCTCGCCGGTTTCAGGAAGATGCACGCCTGGCTCAGGAAGATGCTCGCCAGACAAAGGAGGAATTGATTCACTCTCAGGAGGAGGTAGCCAGTATACGAAGAGCTCAGGAGGATATGAATGTTGAGCTTCGTAGACTCCGAGCTGGTTTCGAGGCCATGGAAAATGAGAGGGATGCGCTCGGCCAACAACTCATCATTGCTGAGGAGACCAACACTCGTTTGGGTCTCGAAAATTCAAAGCTGCACGATGATGAGTATGTTGATTCCATGTCTAACTTCTCCTACATTTGTGCCTTCGCCGATGCTATCCGTCCTGTTCGCCACGCATCCAACAAATGAACAATTGCCCTCTTGTAGCTGGGCCAAGAAGACTGATCGACAACCCACCGGACCGCAACCTTCCAATGTCATATTTAAATGATCTGTGTGATTTCTCTGTTCTTCCTGAAGGGATCAAAGTTGATGATCCGATTTCGGATGAGAAGAGGGCTCAGACATGAATATCTCTCGAGGTTGTGGCCAAAATCTCGGTGATCGAAGTCTGGGACCGATCAGGTGCAGGACGAGCAAAGGGGACCTCCTGTGACCGAGCAGAATGTACCTTCTAGCGAGCATTTGGTACCCGACCATACTGAAGGAGTTGTTGCTGAGGGGGCAGAGCACAATTTGTTCGACATCTCTCTCCCGTCTACCCCCAATTATGATTTTGCTCCTTGATGTTATTTTTGTTTTGTTGAACATACGTTGTGTAATTTTTTGTCTTCTTCACTTTTCTGTTCGAACAATGTCTTTAATATTTGTAGTTTTTCTTTGACTTCTTGTCTTTTTGTTCGAACATATTTACAACCCGAATGGATGGATTACATATTGAACCAACTCCTCTAACCTGATTGTTTGATAATTGTCGATGATGAAAATTGATACTTGTGTTGCTTGATGTTTGCTTTGTTGCATCGTGTTCGCTTTGTTGCTTTCCAGTTTTTGCCCTTTTTCTTCTGAATGAATTCGAACATTGGGTTTTTTTATGCCCCGCCCCTCGACTTTTTTTTCGGTTTTGATTGTCTTATTGTCGTTCTAATCGGTTGATCGCCTTTATTTAGGTGCGACCAGATGGGTTACTTTATGAACCCCCCTTTCTTGGTGCACGATCGTCTTATTTAGGTGCGATCACTTCGCATCTTAGGGCGATCTTATTTAGTCATTGCGACCAAGACTCATCACCCGCTTTTGCTACGGGTATTTGTAAGTACGAGTCGTCTTTTGCGCATCGCGTACCCATTACTCGCTTTTTTTTCGGGGAATCGTGAGTCTGAACTCGTTCGTCAGTGAACATAAACTTGGGCTCGTTTCGTCTTTGTTCGGCCGTCCGGCTTTAGGTGCGACCTCAAATAGTTTTGAACTAGAAAATCTTAGCGAACAAAAGTACAAATACCTTTTTTTTTTCTTTTTTTGCAACACTTTGTATTCTATTACATCCTTCATATCGAAGAAGACTATCTATTACACAACTATTGTTATCGGACTAGGGTTTTGAATTTAAACCTTGTCTTGAGTAGACCTTTAACCGGTCTCACCTTGTCCGCAGATTGATGTCGACAAGGATGTGGCACATCATCCCGTTTACCCTTCTTTCTTCAGAACATGCTCAAGCAAAGAAGAAGATAAACTTTTGTCCCTCCCGGACAAGCCGTGATTATCTTGGTAATGTCATGAGCATGAGCATGTGTAGCGATTCTCGCCGCCTAAAGTAGGTGCGAGCAAAATTTTTCAATTTTTGCACCATTCTCGTCCCTTTAGTAGATGTTTAAGCATCACTGGGTCCGCGATCTTGTTTTGAGCTTAACATCGTGACATCCCTCCCTTCGGAGGAGATTTTGGGGATGCATAGGGGACTAATGACTTACTACTGCATAAGCAGGGAGTAACGTGGAGTGGCAACCATGACTCTGCCGAGCATCTTGAGTCCGCAACGAGCTTCAACCTGTGCTCGCAGTTATCATCTGGGGTAAAAGACTCGTGATCAGGCGGATGCTCGATTCAAATTGAATGATTCTTTGAATCGAGAGCTGAATTCTTCTACGTCTGGGGGCATACTAAACCGACTTCCTTCTGAGAATCGCAGTATTTTTCCTTTTTTCTTCTTCATATGTTTTTTCTCTGCTTTTTTCAACTGTCAATATGCCCCTATTTATAGAACTTTCCCAAGCTAGTGCTGGCATAGCTAGCTGGTGCTAGCTCTCTTACTTTTGCTCCCCCTTTTGACATCTGTTCAGCTTTTTGACAGCTCTTGCTCAAAGATTGACTCATCCCTGCATGGTTGCCACCACTTGTCAACTCGTTCCGATACGTATCTTCTGTTGACAACTCGTTCTGACATGTATCTTCTGTCTATCGATAGTGCTGTCCAGCATTTTTTTTCTAAAGATATGTATCGAACATAATGTACTCTTCTTTCAGGATTGTCCTACTCGTTTGAACTGAATGGCTGATTATGTTCGGCCCTTTGTGTTTGTTTCAGTACATCGGCCATTATGTTCGGCCAACTATGCTCGCTAAAGCTGTGTGGATGATTTTGTTCGGCCAACACTATGCTCGCTAAAGCTGTGTGGACGATTTTGTTCGGCCAACTATGCTCGCTATTATTGATAGTATTTTTTCAAATTTGATGCATTCCATGAGTAGGACAATGGGACTCCATTCAGGTCTTCCAAGTCATAGGCCCCGTTTAGCAAACGTTCTGTAACTCTGAACGGACCTTCCCATGCTCGGCCGAACACACCACTTGATACCCCCGTTGCTCGCTTTAAAACCAGCTCGCCCACATTGAACCTACGTGTTCGGACTTTGGAGTTGTAAAACTTCTCTAATCTCTTTTTGTACATGGCATTCTTGAAATCACCTCATTCCTTCTTTTTTCTTCCAACAGTGTTCAGACTCGGCGGCGCAGCCTTTGGTCATTAATGTGCTCTCCGAAAGTCATTGTTCGATGACTTGGAATCTTGATTCTGCTGGTATAATGACTTCCGCACCAAATGCCAGAGGCAAACGGGGTCTCCATGATTGATGTTCGAAAGTTGTTCGATAAGCCCATAATATTTTCAGCAACTCTTCAAATTCCATCCACTTTTTGAAATTATCAAGTCTGGCCTTGAGGGTATGCTTGATGATTTTATTAACGGCCTCAACTTGTCCGTTTGACTGGGGATAGTACGGAGTTGAGTAGTGCTTTTTTATCCCCCAGCGAGCACAATTCTGTCTGAATTCACTTCCATCGAACTGTTTGCCGTTATCAGTTACTAATGATTGGGGAAGCCCAAATCGACAAATGATATTCTTCCAAACAAAGTTCCACATTCTTTGTTCGGTGATCTTGACAATGGCCTCGGCTTCTGCCCATTTAGTATAGTAATCCACGGCAACCACAACAAATTTTACTCCCGACGTGCCAGTAGGAAATGGGCCGATCAAATCGATCCCCCATTTAGCAAATGGCCATGGGCTATAAACTGACACTAATTCTTCAGGTGGGCTATGAATAAGTGGAGCATGTACTGCATCCGCGGGCACGCCATGAGCATACGCGAAATAATCCTTTTTTTTGAGGGTTGGCCAATAATAACCTTGTTCGATTATTTTTTGCTTTAACGAGCCCGCCAGATGATTTCCGTGATACTCCTTCATGGATTTGTTCCGTATACACGACCTTCTTCAGGAGTAATACACTTCAAAAGTGGAAGTGAGAAGCTTCTTTTGTATAAACGCTCGTCTATGATAGTATAACGAGCAGATTGTAATCTGAGGCGAGTAGCTTGTGCCTTATTGTCAGGGAGAAGTCCCTTTTGGAGGTAACTCAGGATTGGAGTCATCCAAGTCTCTTGTTCGCCTGTTATTTGGGCGATCATGATTCTGGGAACTGATGGCGAACAAGTTGTGACGACCACAATGTCTGTTGTGTTCGTCACTCCTTCTGCTGTTGCCAGGCGTGCCAAAGTATCAGCGAACGAATTACCCAATCGTGGTAATTGCTCAATGAAAACTTGTTCAAAACGCTCGAGCAATTCTTTTGCTAGCTGTTGATACTGTGCCATCTGTTCGCCTCGGCCTCAGACTACTTTGTCACTTGATAAATGATTATCTGAAAATCGCTATAAATCATCAGCCTCTGAATTCCCATTATCATTGCCATATGTAGTCCAGCGATCAAAGCTTCATATTTGGCTTCATTATTTGTAGCTAGGAAATCAAAACGGATGGCTGTTGTGAATGTTTGCCTGGTCGGGCTGATGAGAACTACGCCTGCTCCGGCTCTTAAACTTGTTGATGAGCCATCAACATACATATGCCATGGTTGGTCGATAGCTTTTTCGACCATTTGAGGATATGTCAACTCGACCATGAAATCGCCATAGCCGGCCTTTTTCATTGCCGTTCATGAGCTTAACGTAATGTCAATTGTCCTAACTCTACCGCCCACTTTATTAATCTGCAGGCAGTATCTGGACGGTGGAGGACTTGGCTCAATGGGAAAGTGGTCAAGACCTAATCGAGTGGTCGAAAAAATATGGTCGTAATTTTTGAACACTCATGACGAGGGCATATGCTAATTTTTCCAATGGTGGGTATCGAGTTCGGCTTCCTTAAGCACTTGGATTACATAGTAAATGGGCAAGTGTATAGTGCCTTCCTTCAGATGAGCACAAGATCGATCGCATGCTCCGGACGCAAAGAAGATACAGATAGAGTTGTTCGCCTCGACAAAGCAGATAAAGGTCCGAATATTCGCAAGGTATCGCTTCAATGATTCGAATGCATTTTGGCAATGCTCGGTCCACTGGAATTTCCCTTTCTTCAATGTATCGAAGAAAGGTTTGCATTTGTCTCCAGTTCGTGATATAAACCGCTTACGGAAGCTAAACGTCCGGTTAACTTTTGGACCTCTTTCACATTTTTGGAGCTTGCATATCGAGCATGGCTTGAATCTTTGTTGGGTTCGCCCGATCCTCGTTGGTGACCATATGTCCGAGGAATTTTCCTGAGTGAACCCCAAAGCTACATTTTTTCGGATTTAGATTCATATTGTACTTCCTGAGTATATCGAACGTTTGTGCAAGGTGGGTGATGTGGTCTTCCTTATGTTCACTCTTAACCACAATATCATCAATATATACCTCAATTGTTTGGCCGATGTGTTCGTCGAACATTTTGTTCACCAAACGTTGATATGTTGCTCCGGCATTCTTTAATCCGAACGGCATGCGTTGCCAACAGTACATGTTCTTTTCACTGCAGAATGCCGTATTCTTTTGATCGTCCGGGTGCATAGGTATTTGGTGATAACCAGCAAATGCATCCATAAAAGTCATGAGTTCATGGCCTGCTGTATTATCGACCAAATAATCGATATGCGGCATCGGGAAGTTATCTTTCGGACATGCCTTGTTTAAATCCGTGAAATCAATACACAGCCTCCAAGATCCATTAGACTTGTGGACGAGCACAGGGTTCGCAAGCCATCTTGGGCATTTTACCTCTCGAATCAGTTTGTTGTCGAGCAACTTTTTGATTTCACTATTCATTGCCGCATATTTTTCCGGACTAAACTTTCTGCGCTTCTGGATAACTGGAGTTTGTATTGGATCAAGGTTGAGGGAGTGGCATGCATGTTTTGGATCAATGCCAACCATGTCTTCGTGCGACCATGCGAACACATCCAAGTTTGCTTGAAGATAAGCAATAATTTCTGTTCGAATTGGTTCAGGTAATTCTGAACCAATGAACACTTCTAACTCGGGTCTGTTCGGGTCGATTTTGATGGACTCCAGTTGTTCGACAGGTGTTGCTCGCTTTCTTTTTTGCTTCCACCGAGGATCTTGGATGGACCCCCGGTGCTCGTCATCAATCTCCATGGGTTCAAAGCCTATGCGAGGCTCCAGGTCCGTTTGCTCGCTCTATTTGATCAATATTCATTTGATCTAGGAGATCCGGGGAATTAGTTGTCACCCGGAGTTTGTGTTCACAAGATTCTATGCTCAAGGTGAAGAGCTATGCTCGTCGAACTTATGTTAAATCGGAAGATCTTTAAGGCGCAGGTATTTGCTCGCTGGCTTGGCTCACCAATCTCCCATGTTTGCTCCATCATATTGACGATGCTTTGTTTTTCTGGTGCACATGATAGCAAACAATCTCGAGCTTTCTTCTGATCTCCTTTTACGCTTCCTGTTCCATCTTGTGTCGGAAATTTAACACAATAGTAATACGTAGAACAGGCCGCTTTGAATTCCTGAATAAACGGGCGACCTAGGAACCCGTTATAAGTAGACGGAGCATCGACGATTACAAAATCTAGCATTCTAGTTCGTCGGATGTCCGGATTCAGAGTTGATTCTAACTCGACTCCCTAACCTAATCATACCATAGGGTCGGGTTACAGATTCCCCAAAACCCATTATGGTATGATTACACGGTTCAATATAACTGCTCAAGTCTCCAACTTTTTTTTCCATCTGGCGAAGGGTGTTGACGAACAGAATGTTTGCATAAGCTCCGGTGTCAACCAAGAGGCGGTGCACCTTCAACCCGAGGAGACGAGCACTGATGGTTAAGGAGTCATTGTGGGGAGTTATGATTCCGTCGAGATCGTCTTCTGAAAACATAATCTGGTGGGAGGGTGGCGTGCTAGCTGATGTGCTCGCTACCTTCACTTGATGGATGCTTTGCATGGCACGCATCTCCATCTTTTTTCGTCTGTTTGATAATGTTGGTGCCTGGTAACATCCACCCACTGGTCCATATACAGGACGTATCATGTGAATCTCTTGACTTTCTCGACCTCTTCCCACAGTAGGAGGCCCTCTTCTAGATAACTCGGACCTCTTACGTGACTCTTCGGGATCACTGTCAGATGTTTGTTCGGCCTTTCGCTTACCCCTTCGATCTTCTATTTTTTCTGTTCGAGAGTCTCTGCTCGCTGGCTTTTTTAAGAATTGAGTAAGACGATTATCTTCGTATAGCTTCCAAAGTTGGCGGAGTAAGTCGCGACATTCTTCAGTGTTGTGCCCGATCTACTCGTGGTAGTTACAATATTTGGAAGCATTGAGCCGATGTTTATCCATTATGATTCTTCTCGGCCTTTCCAACATGTCCCGATCTCTGATTTGGTTAAAGATTGTCTCTACTGAAACACCCAAAAGACTTCGTAGGGCGTTAGCTTCTGCTCTTTCTTCGAATGGTTTGAAAGAGCCTGGGGGTTTGTACCCCCCTTCATTCATCACTTTCTTCCCGAAAGCTTTCCTAGTGGTTGGTTCCTGACCCAATCGTGATTGGGCGAGCAAATCTTGCATGGCTATAATTTTGGTTGCTCGCTCTCGGAACTCTGAATATGTGTTCGGCCAGTCTTGGTGCATGGCCTTCCACATATCAGTATTTAGAGTCAGGCCCCCGACCACCGCAAGGATTTTGGCATCCTCTTCAATTGGGGCCCCATCATACAGACATTTATCAAATCTTTCTATGTATGCTCGATCAGACTCACCTTTTAGTTGGGAGAAATGCGCCAACCTTTGTTTTAGCGCTGGGCGAGCACACATGGATGAAAAGTGGGACAGAAATTGCTGTCCCAATTGGGCGAAAGATGTGATGGACGCAACTGGCAAGGTAGAAAACCATCTATGTGCCCGATCACCCAAAGTCATGGGGAATGATCGGCACTGTGTTGCGTCTGTGGCCCCCATCGCGATCATAAAATCTGAATACTTGCTGAGATGGACTTGAGGATCGGACTCAGCATCAAATATGGGAATTGGCGGTCAGGACTTCGCCACTTTCTCCTGTATTTGAGCCACCATGATAGCCGGTGACAATGGCGAACAGGGTATTGTGTTCGCTCGAGGGTGACTTTTGGTCGCGGCCAAATCGGCCTGTAAACCCTCGATGGCTTTTTGCATTTCCGCAATTTTTGTGGAACTGACAGACTTGGATCGGAGCTGTTTCCCATCATGAGGACCCAGTGGGTCATGCTCGTGATGGGGCAGTCCCCCTCTCCAAGTTTGTGCTTGACTACCCAATCGATGATGGATAGACAATTTTGTTCCCGCCGATTTTTGTTCGGCATGCGGATGATCATGAAGATCTGAAGGTGCGGGCATTTTTATTGGCTGTTCCTTTCTTGGATCCTATCGCCTATTATTGCCGATTCGGTCTTTGGCGGAGAGCCTCAAACGTCCAAATGCTGATGGTCTAGATCCTTGAGGTTGTTCGTCATCAGACGTGTCATCGGCTTTTTTACTTGCCCGCTTCACAATTTTCTTTTTAACTTGCTCACTATCAGGTGTACGTGAGCGTCGCTCTTCACGATCTTGAGTTTCTAATTTGGCCAATTCTTTCTCAGCCCTCTCTTTCTGCGCTCGCAGCAAGAAAGTGATGGCCCTGGTTGTGGCCGCCGGATCATTCACAATTTCCTCGAGATTGATAATCTCCACTCCCTGATCTTTATGAGGCTGGCGCTGAGCCTCTTTCCGGTCATGTGGTCGGCTTTGTCCCGACCTCTCTGTTTGTGTGTTCCTAGATTGAGGCATTTTATTTATTTTTTCTGCCTCAGCTCTCTAAGGGTTCGTATATGGGTTGGTTTTTGGGTGAAGCACCCTCCTTCTAGCGCCAGTTGTCGCGAGTCGTTTTATACGGAGAGTATTATGTGGCTAATTTGATAACAACTCGCAAACAAAACATGTACGTGTACGATAAGCTGTAAATAAGATGAATTTGTTGACCCAGTTCGTCGGGAAACGACTGCTCTGGGTACATACCAAGCCAGGATGTGGTATTGCGAGCTTTACACGTACAATATTTGATACACCTTATGAAGATGAATCATTACAGATGAAGATAATTTTGAGAATTCGCCTCCGGGTTCTAGGGTTTCTAGTAGGAATAAATAATCACTCGCATTTTTTTTGTTCCTCACCTCTCATTCGCGGGTATGACTTTTCGGGAGATTTTTTATTTTTTTCTTCTTTTTTCTTCCTTTTATAGCACTTCGGCAAGCATGAGCTGGGTTGGCAAGCATGAGCTGGAGACTTCGGGTCATGCAAGAACTCACGTAATGCTGCCACGTTTTCAACTTCGTCTTCCTGGTTGATCTTGGAACTTACTTGTCTGTAAAGCACTCTTTTGGTCGTCCAAATTAACCTTTTGTTCGGTTGGATGCTTTGTTCGCCCTTTTAACCATGTCAGTTTTATGCTGGAATATTGTCCTCCTTGAGCACACTGAGCCCTCAGGATGTTTGGGTCTTTGGGTTATCTGAGTGTCGGGCACTCTGACCTTCGGGATACCTGAGGTCTGCGGACATACTGATCCTCAGGATATCTGAGTTCGAACATACTGACCCTCAGGATATCTGAGGTCTTCAAACATACTGACCCTCAGGATATCTGAGGTCCTCGAACATACTGACCCTCAGGATATCTGAGGTGCGAACATACTGACCCTCAGGATATCTGAGGTCTTCGAACATACTGACCCTCAGGATATTTGAGGTGCGAACATACTGACCCTCAGGATATCTGAGGTCTTTGGCCGCCTGAGTCCTCAGATTTGCTTATGGCCTTCTTGACTTAGCTCATCTGATTCCTTTTTTCCTGACTTGAGTGGTGAATACTTGTCCATTGGGCATGAATATTTAAATATCACACGTGTCGCTCTTACGTGTTCGATTAAGTATGAGTTACTATATCGAACACAACAAGATTCAAGAATGAGAACACTTGATGAAGACTTGACATCTCCAAGTTTTACATCCCCTAACTCAAAATTATGAGTTGAATCAGTTAAAGTCTTGATACCTTCCTCATGGGTCGTGTTAACCCTCAAGTGCTCCATATATAAGGATATGACCGAATTAGATCCTGAATTTGATGTTATTCAAAAAGTGAAGTGCTACCATATTTCACCTTCAGATATTCTCAAATATTATAAGCTATAAGGTGCCGCGCACATTAAAGGATCACATCATCAATGACTGAAGTCACCAGTATATCATGAGCTAAGTAACTTTTCATTTTCCAAGCTAGTCAAAATTCATTTTGATTTGAATCCTCGTCCCAATCCCAGGATCTTCCATAAATGGTAGAGTATTCAATGCATTTTGTTTTCCAAGAACATTTACGATGTCACGTGCAATAATCGAGTTTTTTTAATTTTGTTCAACTCAAGGATGAGTGCTAGTTAAGCTATTTGTTGGTTTTAATTGAAGTGATTCAATAAGTTAATGTTCATTTATGTATTAATATGTTCTATGTTAAGCTAACTGACATCTAAAAAATACAAAATTTGATATAAAAAAATAACTTAAAATCATTAATCATCAATCTCATGAAGTATCCTTATTAATCAGATTTATTTCCAAGACATGAAAATAACTAGTTCTAACATTTAATCTAATAAAATATTAAAACTCCCACTTAAGAACATGAAACTATATGCTTAAAAATATTCATCAACATAAACATATATAATAAAAACATAATAATGTTATAAGTCAATAAATAACTCAAAATAGTCAAGGTAATAAAAATACTATGTTAAGTCTAAAAACCAACTACTAAGTTTATTTTAATGTAATTCTATTTCAACAACACTACTAGGCAGTTTCTTTGAAGATTTCGAATAATTTTTTATGTAATCTAAATGCTCATTAAGTACTATGTAAGTACTCGTTATGAGAATTATGACAAAAACGATCTATATGGAGATTCTTCATCCGAATGTTGCTCTGACTTTCAAGTTAAGAACATCAGATATTTTTGTATGTGAACATATTGTTCGAAAAAACCTGTCTACTTGCATCCATTACCTAATCCACCAGTCATTTATCTCATAACATTATCACCATTTCTATAAAATTCTAATCTTGACATAAATTAATTCTAGAAAATAACTATAAGTTATCCCGAAAATGTCACTCTTATTAAGCCTTGAGCTATTCAGTTGGAATAAACTTGTACTAACAAGAGCAATAAACTATACATTTCCATCAAGTAATGTAAAGTTTAAAAAAAATGTGTGATAGCTCTTAGTTTTGTAATCTTAAAAACACGGAACATAATTCCATCAACTCTAATTTCTTGAACAACAATTGTTCTTTCATTTTCGAGTCATAACTATAAAATGAATATTTCTTGAACAACAATTGTTCTTTCATTTTCAAGTCATAACTATAAAATGAATAACCATTTAAACATTCAATGCTCTAAAAAATTAACATATGAATTATTGAGCTCATTATTACGCTAAGAAAGTTTAATTTCAAGCGAAATAAGCTAATTCACAAGTGAAAATTAGTTCAACTATGGTTCCCACTTCAAGATAAATGAGTATTTGGACATCCCTAGTTCAAATACCTCCAGTACATATAAATTAAGTTCTACACTAACAATAAGCACTCAGGAATAATTAGAACCAAAATTGGAGTTAAAACAAACCATAATAAGTCAAAACAAGATTATATTGTTAGTGTTAGTGTCCTAGAGAAAATTCAATTGTAAGAACATAATACTAAGATAATCACAGTCAAGCTATGTTTTCACTTTCAATGGTGGGGCGGTTAGTTGGAATAGTTCCAAACAAGAGACAACCGAGGACTCAACAAGCGAAGCTGAGTACATTGTTGCGGCAGAAACTGCCAAAGAAGTTGCCTGGATAATATAATTCTTGAATGAACTAGGGGTAGTTTCGAGTGCCAGCAGTCCGATAAAGTTGTATTGTGACAACACTAACCGAGATCCAATAACAGAAAAAAAACATGTACCGAGACGTTATCACTTGATACGAGAGATAATTTCTAGATGAGAAATAGAGTTAGAACGTGTCCCCACAAAAGATAATTTAGCGGATCCTTTCACCAAGGCTTTGAGTGTTCATGTACACACTAGACATTTTAATGGTCTAGGGGTTAGACATATAGGTGATTGGCTCTAGTCCAAGTGAGAGATTGTTAGTGTTATTGTCCTAAAGACAATCCAATTGTAAGGACATAATACTAAGATAATATTCAGTATTAATTTTAATATTACTGTTTGTTTAATATTAAATGTATGATATTTACATTTGTTTGAATATTATGTTTGGTTGTTAGCATCTATTCTTATTTGTGTTCCCATGAATCATTCCTGTCATTGAGATTGTGAGAACTCAGATGACTTAAGCATGATTCTCAAATAGCCCCGATCAAGGATCATCAAGAATAGGATATTGATGATGCAATTGAGATTGGTGTGCTATCTGCATCATACTCTTAGAGAGTGTAGTAAGATCTCACTTACTACGAGATACTAAGTATCTCAGGATGGATGCACAGATACCTTAGAGGGTATTGGTATACCCATCTGAGAAACCGTTTGATGTAATTTCACAATATGTGTCTACGCGTGTCTCGGTTAGTGGGAGCGATGCGATACTCCTTTGACTTGAGGTCAATATGCACAACATGTGTGGAGTGATGAACTTTGACCATGACCGACGCTTGCGCCCTTCCATGGGTAGATATGACTTGGATTGGGTTCATCACGAAGCGCATGTGCGTGGTAGTTGAGCCAATAATAGGATTCATTCCTCAAAGTTGATTTAGAGAGAATGCTCATCTTCTCGTCGTAATTGGATCTAAGTCATCGGTCGATGCACGTCAACTTAGACTTTGTGGCTAAGTGTGACATACATGATCAATTAGTGATTAGAGATAATATGATTAAGTTATTTTAATAGACACTTCATCATGTTCAAGACTTAATCGAGGATTCGCAAATGAAAGGAAGTTATCGTAATAGCCCGTTTTTCAGTTACAGGTAGTTGCACGTTTCTCGCATCGTACCTCATATATTGAGAATATCTGATTTATTGTCTAGGGTTCAATTAAGACCGCTAGTTTGACTAATCGCTCGATATATGAGGGCCTATTGGGTCTCACAACAAGTAATTCCCTAATCAGATTAAAGTTGGTTGTTTAAGTATTAAATTGGATTTAATATTTAATTTATGGAGAATTAATAATATATTAATTTAGAATTAATTATTATTACCGTTTAATTAAATTAGATTTAATATATGGAATATAGTAGGAAAATATATGTAGGGAAAAACATATCTATGAGATTTGTTTTGCAAGATTAGGAAAGATATTCCTAACAAAGATAGCTTAAGATTTAAGCTGGTTTTCCCTATATATATGAGAACTTAGGGATTGATTATTCATACAAGAAAACCTAGTTTTCTCCATAAAATCTCTAGTTTGAATTTTCCTAGCAAATTTGTCTCGGGATTCAACTCTGGTAAATCTGTGCGGATCTGAGCAAATGGGGTTACGTGGATACCATAGTTGAGAAATCTGCGTATAATTTACTGTAAGGTTTCTCTTTATGTTTATACATATTCAATTATGTAATTACATGTTGTTGGTGAACTGTTTATTTCCACTGAGCATATATTATGTGTTTACGTGCCTCTATATTCCAACATACATGCACGTGAACTCGCGGGAAACAGTTATGGCATGCCAAAAAAGTTCCAAACGTGCCAGAATGTGGCTCCAAAGGCCGCTACGCGCCTCCACGATGTTGCATGCTGTCACACACTCCACCACCGTCCCTATAAGTGCTACATGCGCCATGCTGGCAAGTGGGCTTCACACACCGGCAAGCGCCTAGATGCTCCACCCCGGACCGCAACGCTCTCTCCACGCGCCACCGACTTGTTATTGGTCTATCGTCTTCAATTTAGTTGTCGACTAGTCAATTCTCTGAACTATCGGCGGAACCGTGGTCAGCGGTCGGTTGTGTTTGGCTGGGCTAGGTCTAGGTTGGGTCTAAATCAAATTATTCAATAATTATGAACAGGTCCTCAGAAAAACTCAATTTCTCAAAGAATGACCCACAATCTTTTCATGAAATTATTCAAAATAATCTAGAATCGTGAGAAACTTAAAAAAAAAAAAAAAAACTCTCACTCGTTTCTTGACCAAATTTAACAAACTTTATATAGTCCTTATTCAGTGTTGAATCGTCAATACCAAGACAAAAATACAATTCATATATTACAGTTCGTAATTCGCGGTCAAAGATTCCGTAAATTTTAAGAAACCCAATTTAATAGTCGCAAGCAGTGCGTTCAAAAATCATGAAATTTTCTAGATATTATCTACACTATACTACACATGTACAATAAAATTTTCAAACCAAATTCCACCATTTGAAAAATTAAAAATGTAACTTTAAAAATTACAACTCATGTTTGAGGAAGAAAAAATGTAGAATACACATCATGCAAGTAACGTACGAGAATCATAAACGCATACAAGAATCCAATATAATGACTCTGATACCAATGTTGGAACAAGAGGGTTAGAAATCACTAACCTCTATAATGTTGAATAGCAGCGGAATAAATAGAACCTTATCGAATTCTACGTAGGTATACTGTGATCCTCATTGTCAGAACTCAATCACGTAAATTGATTTACGAATTGATTCTTATTCCAAGATATTAATTTGCCCATTTGGCTTAAGTATATATATGTGATGCTTATTTTATCTGAGAAAAGAGAAAAAACCTTTATTCTCTCTTGGAAGTTAGTAACTTTTATGGTGTGAGAGCATAGGGATAGAGAGAATGTGAGTTCTGGTCGTAATTAGAGAGAATTCTCTAATCTCATCCCTCTATTCTCTCTTGGAAGTTAGTAACTTTCTCATTGACTTTATCCACTTTTATGTGAGAATTTTATTTAATATAATAATTACTTTTATAATCAAATTTCATATTTTATAGGGATAATAAGGATTTAATTGAAATCCGAGATAAGTTGGAGTGATATTTGAAGAAAATAAATTTAAGCCTCCAAAGAAGATAGAAGAAGTTTTCTCATAATGCTTAGGCACGCCTAAGATCCAAATAAAGATGTTGCATATGTGGCGCAAATTTATAATTAAGGCAAACTTTTATATAAAATATTTCACATATTTATAATTCGTGCAATTTGACCCGCAGGGTCAGAATGAGAAGCGGAGTGAAAATTTCGCGAATTTTGTGCGACTCGAACTCGGTCAAACAAAATTTTCAATAAAATTCATGCAAAGGCAGAACAACAAGACTCACTCCGAGATCTGTGTTACTGTAAGGGCAAACATGTGTCTATAAGTACATATATATATTACTATAAGGAATGATTCGTGAAACATGATATGTGGGTCAGAAGGAAAGGCGTATAAACACATAAAGAAAATTCGCAGATTTGTGCGAATCGAACTGTGTCAAATGAATTTTCAATAAATTTGCGCAAAAGTAAAATAGCATAACTCGCTCCGAGATATGTGTTACTATAAGAGAAAATCATTTTATTGTAATTACATGTATGTATTGCTATAAGGAAAAATAACACATGCTTGTTTTTTTATTACACATATTTATCTTTAATGTATTGAAAATTGTGTTATTATACACACACAAATGTGTTATTGTAAAAAGAAACATGTGTTACTGTATGAACAAACTACACTCCTTCTATTTTCATCCATCTCCCCATCTGATTTTTATTTGCTTCTCTTTTTAACATGTGATCATCTGTCTTAAGTAACGGCCCAAACCACCATATTACACCATTGAATTAATAAACATATCTTTTTTGTTTCTCGTCACGTAGTAACATTATTGCACATTACAGTAATGTATACTTGTCTTTAAAGTAACACAGATTGTAAGCGAGTTTTTATGTTTTACCTTTGCCGAAGGTTTAGAAAAAATCATGTTCGATCCAAGTAGAATCCGCGAATTTCCCCATCATTTTTGGAGTCTTATTTTAAAATTTATTTAAGATTTAAACTTTAAATTGATAGTTATCTTTTATATAAATAGAATTTCTCCCGTGCAATGCACGATTAGTTTATTAATGATTAGTTTATTAATAAGGTGTTTTCTAAAAAAAATATTTTAGTCTTAACATGCAACATGAACTTCTCAAAATTATAGATAAAAGAATTTCATAATTTACAGATATAATGATAATTAATAATATATGTTTATACATGGTAAATCTTTTTAAATTTGTGTAAAATAATATTAAAATTTTAAAAATTAATTATTTAATTATTTTTGTGGGGTTTAGTAGTTTAGTGTATATATATATATATATGAACATATTATTCGCGAATGATTGTGTTCTTTGAAAGAAATTTCTTTTAATTATTTTTTATAATAAAATTAAAATAAATTTCCCACAAATAAAATATTTAAAATATTGTTAGAATTGAGTCATTTTTATAAAATTATTATTTTTTTAGCAATTAATAATTAACTTTTAAATAATTATTTAAATATAATTAAATTTGAGCTTATTGCAATTACTTAACGGAGTGAATTGTGAAAAGTGGAGAGAGAAAAAGAAAGAGAAAAAAGAGAAGAGAGAAGAGTTAAAAAAATGGGTGGGAACAATTTTTTTACTAACTTTGCTGTTTATATATATATATATATATATATATATATATATATATATATATATATATATATATATATATATATATATTTTAAGGCATACATGAACAACGAGAATTTTTTTTTTGTCCCATAACTTACATGTAATCTGTTTTTGGTCCCAAAAAATTTGACTATCCAATTTTGATCCATAACTATTGCGTTTGTCCAATTTTGGTCTCATTTTCGCCGGAAAAATGAAAACGACGTCGTTTTTGTTCAAAAATTAGGGATCTCCGATCGCGCGTGTGTCCAAATTGTCGTTTGTCCAATTTTGGTCCCATAACTATTGTGTTTGTCCAATTTTGGTCTCATTTTTGTTTCTTTTAATTTTAATTTAAGTTGTAGCATAATTTTAGTTACTGCATAATTTTAGTTATTCTTTTAAGTTGCAGCATTTAAAAGAAACAAACATGGGACCAAAATTGGACAAACGTAATAGTTATGGGACCAAAATTGGACAAACAACAATATGGACACATGCGCGATCAGAGATCCCCAATTTATGAACGATAACGACGTCGTTTTTGATAAACAGATTATCTCCAATTTACAGGAAAGTTATGAGACCAAAAAACAGATTATCTCCATGAACAACAAATCTAAACCACTAGGTTACAATACATATTTGATAAAGATATCCTTATGATAAATATATATGCGCCCGCGCCAATCCACAGCCCACGACCCTTATGCGCCCGACCCCCGACCCGCCTGACCCGCGAATTTTTAAATAAATTACCTTAATTATAGTGTATTGCATATATTAATAGGGTGTAATAAGAGTCCTACTCAATTTTTAAATATTTTAGATGAAGTTTTGTTGCGGTTTATTTGAAGGGAATGAGATGTCCATATCCACGTAATTCCAATATCTCGTATTATCTCATTTTACACATTTCTTAGTGTAGCCGTGCCCATAACCATAACCATAACTATAGCCAATTTAACGTTAGAGTTAAAGAACGATCACTGCGTCGATGAATGATTATGTGAATGGTTTCTGAAGCTTTCTTTGGCTCAATGTTTTAGTTCATCGAATTATACCAATTTATTTTGATTGTCATTTATTTTAACACTAAGCGCCTTACATGCATTCAGGTGCACTGTGCACTTATAGTGCATTTTAAAAAATATATATGCAACTTGTTATATTGAAATATACAACTTATTTACACTAAATTGTGCACCTATTTTTTCATATTAATAGTGTAAATATATTGCACCTTTTAATATAACAAGTTGCATATTTCTAAAATGTACTATGAGTGCACGGTGCATCTGGATGCACATGATCTCACTTGTTGTTTCCATTTTCAATTACAATTCTCAAAATCCTCGTTCTTCAATTATTTTAATTTTTCAATTACAATTCTCAAAATTCCCGTTCTTCAATTCTATAGTCGTACTTAATTAGTATCTAGGTACATCATGTACTCATTGTATATTTTAAAATTGTGCAATTTATTATATTGAAAGATGCAATTTATTTACACTGAAGTACTGGACCATGCAACTATTAATAAGGAAAATTATTACACGATTTCGTGTAAATAAGTTGCATATTTTAATATACAATTTTTCACGATTTTAAAATACATTATGATCACAATATACCTTGATATAAACATGAGACCCACTCACTTAATTATATTATATTTATAATAAAATGATGAATTCTAATTATCGATTTCTGTAGATACAACTTTGCTTACAACTATCACAAATTATTTAAGCGGGTTTTATTAAGGCTTGTTGGGATATTTTAGTTTTGATGAATTATGCCAAAACATTATCAATTTGTGTTTTTGAAGCTAATCTACAGATAACAAGTTGAGGGGGAACCAAAGGACAAATTGAGGGGGAACTCACGAAATCAGACGTAGATGATCGAGATCAGACGAGGCTGCAGACGAGACTGATCGAGATCAGATGAGTAAGATGAGTTCGAGTTAATCGATGAGCCAGGCAAAATCAGAAGAGAAGATAAGCTAAGTCACCGATCGAAGATCGATGACTGGATGACCGATCGATGATCGGAAGAATGCATTTAGCCGATCCGGTGATTAGAAGAGCGCATAAGCCGATCGAAAAGAAACTGACCAGAAGATCAGAAGAGAAGGTTGCAGATCAGAAGAGGAGCAGATGAGATTGATCGAGATCAGACGTGATCAAGATTAGATATGAAGATGTGCAGATGATCAAGATCAGACGTGATTAAGATCAGATGTGCTAAACTGATATGCTAACCTAATATGCTAACCTGATGTACTAATCGATGCGTATAAACCGATATGTCGACTGATAATCTCGATCCGATCATGTGAACCGACGATCAAAGCGAGAAGAAATCGATATCGAAAACCGTAAACTGCATTCCGATCGAAAAGAAGTCATCAGAAGAGAAGTCATCTCAAGTCATGTTCACTGAGAATCACAATGCTACTGATGATCAGTTAGCCCTGAAAAGCTAGTGACCGAGGATCGATTGTTTGAAGAAGAAGAATCGAACTTCGGTTATTTCGAGTGTCAAGATGCTGATCGAGACAAGGTCCGCTGAAGAGAAGTCAGCTGAAGGCTCAGATAGACCTGAAGGCTCAGATAGACTGAAGACACTGAGACTCAGAGAATCCTGAATGATTCAAGGCGAGGAATCGAGGAATATAGCCCGTTAGAATCGGTGACGTGGACCAATGAGAGGAAGACAACCAGCCTGGAAAAGCTGCAAAAAGCTACAGAAAAGTATGGATTTGAATGTGACTCCTTCCAACGGTAACATTCAAATCCACACTATAAATACAAGTTCTTCCCTCATTATCATGTGTGGAAAATGCGTGAAACATCCATCAAGCCAAATCATCTAGCATTCCCACCCTAGAACACAAGTCTGTAGATATACACGCATATATTCAAGAGTGTTCTAGAACTCAATCTAAGCAACCCACGATGTATCCTAAGCTTAGAGAGATTTTCCCATCCTTAGCATTGAGGCTAAACAAATGTAAGGGAAAATCTCAACTTAGTTGGAAACCAAACAAACCTTTACCCAAACCAGTTGGTCGGATAAGTTTTGTAGGTGAGTGTGAACTCGGTAAACATCTAGCAATCCCGAAAGGGAGGGTAGGCAATCCCGTGAGGGTGATAAGTCCCGTTTGAGTGTGAACTCGGTAAACATCTGTTGGGTGTTGGACTAACACGTTAAACTAAGTCCGCTTGGTTTAGTAGGGTGCCCCGATGATAGGGGAAGAGTGGATGTAGGAGTTGGACTCGAACCACTATAAAATCGTGTGTTCTTTATCGCTTTATGTTCTTACTTGTCATATGCATTCGATTATAAGCAAAAACAACACACATGAGCTTAAAAACAAAAAAAATCAGAATCACCGCGCCTCTCCCCTGTTTTATATGCATCGAAATAAATGTTTTGCTTCCGCACGTGCAAAATGGGTTTTCAAACCGGGACCTACAAGGCTTAATTGCGAATAAAATCACCACATTTTTATAAATTACAATCTAATCTAAACTTTTGAATTTTAGCAAATAAATCATCACTTTTACTCTTTTTTACAATTTCAACTTCGGGCAGTTTGTCCCCTTGCCCGAAAATTGATGTGTACAAAAATTACACCATCATCAACCTAGTAAGCATCTACGTCAAAAAATATTTATTAACATAATAAATAAAAATTACAAAAATTAATATTACATATACTAAAATATGAATTAAAAAAATGAAACAGAAATTAAAGAATAAAATAAAAAATATACAAATAAAATAATTAAAATGCAAAAAAAAAATTAAAAATCAAATATTCATCCTCTTCACATCATCATCCTCGAGAAAAAAATTTGGTTTTGCAAAAAAAAAAAAAAATCAGCTGCACCTCCATTTTTCATTCATATTCCCTCCCCTCAACACTTGAATCAAATTTGAAATGTGAATTGAGTCATCGCTACTCCATACTCGGCTCTCAAAATGAGAGCTCGCTTTTTGTAAAGGAGTTTGGTATATATAGCGAGCTTGTTTTTATTTTATTTTTTTAATGGCAGAATAATTTGATGTAGTGTAATTGGAGCAACAAATATTCTGGTGTAATTAGATGTATAAATTTTTATATGTAATTAAATTTTAGAGAATTTGAAATTCTTTGCAGAATTTTTAAAATACTTTTTGAATATGCAGTGACGAAAGGAACGTGGGGGTCGGGGTGGGGCAACAGTGGGATAATGTGGGGTGGGGGCAACGGCGGAGGCAACATGAGGTTGAAGATGAAGAGATTTTAGTGTAATTGAATTTTGAAAAATTGGGGAATCAATTTTTTTTTTTCTCAAGGATGAAGATGTGAAGAGAATGAATATTTAATTTTAATTTTTTATTTTTTATTTTGCATTTTAATTATTTTATTTGTATAATTTTTATTTTATTTTTTAAATTCATTTTTTTAGTATATATAATATTATTTTATTTTTTAATTTTATTTATTATGTTAATAAGTATTTTTTTTACAGGTATGCTTATTAGGCTGATGATGGTGTAATTTTTGTACACATTAATTTTCGTGTAAAGGGGCAAACTGCCCGAAGTTGAAATTGCAAAAAAGAGTAAAAGTAATGATTTGTTTGTCAAAATTCAAAAGTTTAGATTAGATTGCAATTTGTGAAAAGGTGGTGATTTTATTTGCAATTAAGCCTTTTATTAATTATTGAATTTGACACCCATAAATGAGATTAAATTTTAAATAATCCCATAACTTTTCACTTTTTTTTTAGTCCCATAATCATTTTTTAGAACGACTTAGTCCAATAACTATTAAAATTGCTCAATTTCTATTCCATAACTATTTTTTGGAATGATTTAGTACCATAATTACTAGAATTGCTCAATTTCAGTCATATTCTGCTAAAAGTTACCCAAAACGACATTGTTTCACCAGCGTGTCGGTCATGTGCAACTATAATTTGAGAATTCCAGCGAGGCTCGTGTTCTTATACACTTATTTGACCTAATTTAAACACCTGAAAATTAAATTCAGACTGTAAAATTATTTTTTTTCGTGTCAAATTGAGTTCTCGCGGATTTGGAGTTGAATATTGGGGAAATACCCATTTTTTTTGGGGGGGTGGGGGATGATTTAATCTCGCCCCCTATCTTAAAAAAAAAGGAAAAAATCTCGTCCCCGTTTAGATTTGTTTAATTAATTTTTCTTTTTGTATTAATTAATGGTGTGTATTTCAGTTCATTGACAAGTGTATTAAATTTTACAATTTAGTTACTAGAACACGAGCTTCGTTGGAATCCCGAATTAAAAATGGCACATGACTGACATGCTGATGAAACAACGTCGTTTTGTGTGATTTCCAACAAAATAGAACGAAGATTGAATAATTCTAATAGTTACTGGACTAAATCATTAAAAAAATAATAATAATTAGGGTACGAATATTGACCAATTCTACTAGTTATGGGACTAAATCATTCCAAAAAATAGTTATGGGATGAAATTTGAACAGTTTTAATAATTATGAGACTAAATCGTTCTAAAAAATAATTACGGGACCAAATCAAAAAAAATAAAAAGTTATGGAACCATTTAAAATTTAATCCTCATTAATTGACGGAAAAATGGAGAGAGAGGCTGCATTGTGCAAGGTCGAAGACAAGGGAGTGAAAGACAAATTAGGACATGGGCCAAAGATTAGGAAATTTGATGCCAGCCTTAACTAAAAAGGGGCTATCGACATTAATCAAGGTTAGAGTTTTCTACTGAATTACGCAAGGTCGCTTTCGGTGAAATTTTACTTGTAAATTTATTTTCGTATTTTTATATTGAAGTCATAATATTTGTCCTCACAGTGTATTTATCACATTCATATGAAAAACAAAAGGAATGTTTATGATTTATGAAAGACTAGAGAGTAGATGCATTTTTCTCTTAAATTTTCGGATCCTTTATTATGGGGTTGATGAGTCATTTTTATACTTATAATTACGGGCACAAATTTGCCGCAATTTCTATCAAAGTCATGCTTACATATATATTATCACGAGCACACGGGGTATTCGACTACACAAAAGCAAATTACAACTTCAAGGGCATGCACTCAAAAGGTTAGCACTCCCAACTATAAGAGGAACAATAAAGGATAACAGATAGTGTGAACGAATCCACTTTCAAGAGCAGAATTTGATGTCATCTATAAGTTCATCTAGGGTGTATGGGCTATCTTTGAAAATAAGCCCATTACGAACTTTCCAGATCTTCCAAATCGTAGCCTGTCATACAACACTAAAAATCTTCCTTCTGACCTTGTCTTTTTCGGATTCAGCAAACTCCACAAAATGCTCACGAGCAGATGATGAATACAGTATTGGTTTGTCAAGCCACGTAGATATAGCTTGCCAAACGAGGAGAGCTACTGGACAAGAAAAAATGACATGGTTTGAAGATTCCCAGGGGCCGAAGCACAACGAACATGCACCAGTCCCAAGGCCCTCGGATAGCCCGAGTAACATCAAATTGTCTTTCGTAGTTTCGTAGGTAATCTTTCATGAATGGCCTTCCATGAAAAAGCTGAAATCTTAGAAGGTATCACCTTCCACCACAACTTCCCCCACGGAAAAGTCACTTCAACTTCTCCAAGGGAAGCTTCCACGATAGAGTCATACATTTCCTTAGTCGAAAAAATTGCTTTTGCGGGCCCCAACTATTGGAACGAATCAACCACGATCGGTTTAACTTCATGCCGGTAAATCAACTGCCATAAATCTACAAATTCAAGAAATTTATTAATAGTAAACTCTCTCACCCATTGTACCACCCATGACTCACTACTGACATCCCACCTCCTTCCCAACCAACTCCTCCTTTTGTAATGACAAATCAATCATGCTAAAGTATTTTCTTAAGCTATGAAACTCTATCATGGACTTAGGCCAAAGATGCACATTCCTAGCGAAACACCTGGACGTCATTACTGATTTTCCCCTGATAGCCTTGATTCTTTCTCTAAATGGTTTACTAGCTCCTGTTATTTCGGCATGACATAGGATTGCTTGCTATTTTTGAAGGATCCTTACAGAATATATCTGTTGGGCACGATGTGGTACGTCATTGGTCGTCTTGTAGCAGACTCACCAGTGGTTAGCGATCACGATAAGCCACGTTGGGGATTACAACTTAATTCGAATATCATAAACGTTGTATATTTATTTTCATTGAAGATTATTAATTAGTTATTTCTACTAAAAAACATTTATCATGCTCCAATTACATGGTGCATTAGGTGCACATGTTAGTTTAAAAATATTTTTTTTATAGAAAAACAATAATTCTGCAGTTCAAAGAAAAGTGTAAGAGTAACACTCTTGTGAACCAGATCTATATATGAACTCTATTACTGTTATGTATAAAAATTATCATTGTTATACAAAAAAAATCACTGTTTAAAAATATAAAATATTTTTTAAAACAGTAATAGGTTTTATGTATTATAGTAATAATTTTTATATATAAAAGTGATATAAAAAATATTAAGTTCACGAAAAATTCGGGTTCACACAAAATTTTATCAAAGTAAAATAAGAGATTCTTCAACCATCACGATATTTTTCTCGTTCCCGAATCTCCAGAGCCCATCTTAACGAACAAGATAAAAGATAAGAGAAAGAAGAAAAATGACAAATTGCAATTCATGTAACGCTGCTGTATCCTTTCTCCTATCGTGGGAAAATATTGTATTATGTATTTGCGTACACCGTGGTTGATCCAAAAAATTTAAACATGATATGCAATACCATATATATAAATATATCGCGGGCAGTCGTTAAAAAATATATTTTAAAAAAGTGATTTAATTTAGTGATTGTGGAAAAAAAATGTTTAATAGTAAAAGTGATGAGTATTTTCAAAACCTTTTATTGGTTAGTCATCCATTGGTTCAGGGTTCCAACATTTTATATATGACAAAAATTCATATTAAACAGACTAAACTAGAGCAAATCAACATTTATTCATTTTAATTAAAGTGTTAAACCGTTAAATCAAATCTCTTTGTTTCACCGTGAAATCGTCCTAGATGAGTACGTGTCTATATTTATTACTCCCTCACCTTTTATAATCATTACTCAAGATTTATTATTAATGTAGTACTATAAATTAAAATGTGTGAAACTTATATATAAAATATATAAGAATAATTTGCAAAAAAAATAAAAAATAGGGTATGCGCTTGCATACCCTTAGATGGTGATGGATCCGCTACTGAATTGCAATTGCACATGACACGAATTGCATAGCCATCCATAGAGGATCATGTCGTTATCCCATCTGACCTATGTTGGAAAATGGAGCCATTTTTGGGTGAATGAGAAATTATATTCTCTATAAAGTGTTGTAACCAACAAATGAGAAATTGGGAAAGGGAAAACGAAGAGTTTCTATCCCACATTGAAAAAATGAGAAAACAGGAAGTGAGTATATAAAGAGCTACCCACTTGATGCTTGTAAACTATTGTGGGTTCACTCTCCTCCACATTCTACGCGGGTGCGCAGGGGGGCATAATTGTTTTAAGGAAATCGTGCACGCACGAGATTCGATTTTGTTTAATTTATTTTTCATTTAATTATTTTATCAGTCATTTTCGGTGCCTGTACCTACAACCTAATCTAATTCATTGCATTTCACATCCCTTTGAACATGGCCTGTTTGCTCTGTTTTAAAAGCGGAAGCGGCGATCGGATCGGACAGCCTTAGCGCTTTTGGTCGGACCGGTCCGACCGTTTTTAAAGCGGTTGAGCCGGTATGACTTCATAATTACGTAATATATATTTAATTATATAAATTTTTTATTATTATTAATAAAAATAAATTTAAATCTTACATCCTAAATTTAACTAACTAAATCTTCAGCCCATTATCTCTTTCAGAAAAAGCCCATCAATTTAATTTAAAAAATATTGAAGTTATGTACTCACCTATTTCAGTTTAATCTGTATCATGTACCTAGTCAATTTTAAGCCCTAGTTTCTCTCTCCCTCACCTATTTCACACTTATCACTTTCTCTCTCTACCTCCCAAACCCCACACTAAGTCACTAAACCGAAATTGTTTCCCCTCAAACAGTCAAAACTCTCGACTCTCACTCTAATCTCTTGCATACAACACTAATTTCTTGCAAATTTTTTTCCAAAGTATCAATCCAAAGGTATTTAATCTCTATTCCCTTTATTATTTTGGAGAAAGGGGATGATTTCTCCTAGCAAATGAACATATGCCGCCGCCTGAGCATAGTGAAATACCGAGCCGATGTGATGGTGTTTGTGGACAAATATTAAACATTGCAATTTGTTTTTTCCCGTTCAACGTTGAACCGGCAAGAGACCGGGCACTAATACACATTTGGGGTTGGACAGCTGTGAAAAATGACCTTGGAGAGCGGTTAAAACCGCTCTCCAAGCATCATATTATCCAAGCTTGGACAATCGATAAAAAACCATTCATCCAAGAGAGCACTTTGGACAGCGGTTTCTAACCGCTTTGCAAGTTTAATCTTGGACAGCGGTTATGAACCCCTGTCTAAGTCAATATTTTTTTTAAATTCGTTTATTATTTTACATAGACAACGGTTGAAAACCGCTGTCTAAGCCAATATATTTTTTTTAATTATTAATTTATATTTTAAAAATCCTATAATAAAACTATAAACCAAAACTTATATATACGTCCAATACCATAAACCATAAACCAAAAATCCTATAATAAAACCATAAACCAAAACTTATACCACATATATATACCAAAACATCAAATAAATTAATAAACATACACATCATGAAATAAATAAACATACAATCATAAACATATATACGTCCAATACACCAAAAACATGAAATATATATCATCACAAATATATAAAAGAAATTACATGCTACCAAACCAAAATTTCAAACAACGTTCAGTCAATATCGTATGAATATAAGAATTGATTGTAAAGCTACCCCGCGCGTCCAATCTTTTTTCCATTTCTCCAGTCTTTTCTTAGAGTAAGAATTGAGCTCACGTTCATAGACAAACTGCAAACAACGAATCAATCAATATAGTATGAATTTTTATTCAATTAATAATAATTTAAATAAATCGATAAATTGACTTACATTGAGAGGAATGATCGTTAGAGAAGCGCAGATTATGTCTTCAATAGAGCAACACACAAAATGTCCACAATGTTCATTATCTCGTTGCCTCGGAACCTGTTGATTAACAATTCACTTTATTTAATAAATCAAAAGAAACAACATTTAATATAGCAGAAGAAACAACATTCAATAAAGTCTTACATTTCTTTTTAGCACTTGTTTTTCTTTTTCGTTTTTTGGTTGACCTTTCTCGTTCATGACCATAAATGTTAACAAGATCCGGATTGCCATATTCATCATCATCTCTAATTATTCTCTGGTATGGGCGTGGATTTGCAGGATCATCGAAAGATGGTACAGAATGAGTGAAGTTTTGAAAAGGATCATCAATTATGTCAACATCTTCATCGACATGGTCGCTAATCTGGAAACTATTGTTAAATTTGTTTGACAGAACCACAATGGACCATTTCTTATTAACTGGGTCGGGGACATAGAAAACTTGTTGAGCTTGACTGGCCATTATGTAAGGGTCATCTCTGTATCCCACATTCTTCAAATCAACGTGTACGAACCCAGAACTTTCAACTTGGACTCCGTTAGGGATCCTCACCCAACTACACTCGAAGATTTGTTGACGGTGAACAACATAGTCGAGTTCCCAAATGTTGACAATCTGTCCAAAGTAAGTAGTATTTGATTGATCCACCTGCGATTTGCGATAATGGACACTCCACTATTCTCGCATAGTACTTGTGGCATAATGATCTCTGGTATAAAATGTGTATCCGTTGCTAAGATAACACTTGTATGAATACACATGTCTATCAGGCATTCTGGATAAACCACTTAACTCTTTCATTCACGGATTCATTTCCCGTGACAACATATTTGCTACATAACCATTGAACCAGTCAACAAACGTGCGATTGTGCTCAACTTCAATCCATGATCTATCTCTGGTGGGATTTCTCTCAGCAAGTGATCGCGTATGCTTGGTCAATAAAAGGAAGACGCGTCAACCGTGTTGTGAAGTACGCACAAGTGCATCCGTGTTAGTTCCTCCATGCTAACACTTATAGGTTGACCACCGGTAATGCCTTCACCATCCATCCTATTGGTGTACCGGGTAACTGGAAGTCCAATTGCATCGACATTCGGAATAAATTCAGACCAGTACTCGACTGCTTCTTCTACTAAATAGCGTTCTGCAATGCATCCCTCCGGCCTGGACTTATTCATCACATATCCTTTGAGCACTTTCATATATCTCTCTACACCATACATCCATCGTGATCTGAAGGGACCACACATCTCGTGTACCAAATGAACTGTTAGGTGAACCATTATATCAAAAAAAAATGATGGAGGAAATACATCTCAAGCTCACAGAGAGTCCCCACAATCTGCCTCTGAAAACTAAGCAATTTTCTAGGATCTATGACCTTGCTACTCATTGCCTTGAAGAACCAACATAACTTTGTTATGGTTATGCGCACATTTTTAGGCAAGATAGAACGTATTGCAATGGGCAAGAAAGTCTCCATGATGACATGATAGTCATGCGATTTCAGATTCATCAGTCTCACGCCATCATCTGATACAAGTCTCTGTATGTTGGAGGAATAACCCTCTGGTACTTTCACATCCTTTAGCAGCTGAAGTAACTCTTTTCTCTCATTCTTGGACAAGGTGTGTGCAGCAGGAGGTAAGAACGATTGACCCCTTTCTCTAGGCATAGGTTTTAATTCTGCTCTTATTCCCATATCAATCATATCCATTCTTGCATTGTAACCATCCTTGGACTTCTTATCAGCTAGGAGAGTGTTGAGCAAGCTGGCACAAACGTTCTTCTCAACGTGCATTAGATCAATGAAGTGTCTAACATACAACTCTTTCTAATAGGGCAATTGAAAAAAAATTGATTCCTTCTTCCAACCGATAGTGGGAACACTCTTTGCGAAGATCTTTCTGTACTGTGTGTTGATATTCTTCATCTCATTCAATACATCCGAACCTCACAATATACGTGGTGCTTCACCTGTCTCAATTGTGCCATCGAATGCATCGGCCATTGTTCTGTACTTATGGGTTGGGTCCAACCACCTCCTATGTCCCATATAAACGGTCTTCCTACAATGTCTCAAGCTTAATGTGATGTGTCTTCTTGGTACAACAAGGACATGCATCGCCCCTTTCACACTATATCAGATAGATTCCCGTAAGCGGGAAAGTCATTGATAGTTCCAAACAAAGAGATGGCCTTCAACTTGAAATTCTCCTTTCTACAAGCATCATACACATCGACACCCTCATCCCACATGAGCTTCAAGTCCTCTATCAAAGGAGCTAGATATACATCTATGTCGTTACCAGGTTGTTTGGGTCCTGATATCAACATAGACAACATCATGTAAGTCGCGCTTCATGCACAACTCGTGTGAAAGATTATAAACTAACATAATCATTGGCCATATCGTGGTTGGTACTTTGGATACCGAAGCGGATTCATTCCGTCGGTTGAGAGTGCAAGAAGCAAGTGTCGGGTTTCGGTACCAAATTCGGATGCGACATCGAATGTCTTCCACTGGGGTGAATCAA
The DNA here is from genome assembly GCA_037126765.1 of Stenogyne calaminthoides. Classification (NCBI taxonomy): domain Eukaryota; kingdom Viridiplantae; phylum Streptophyta; class Magnoliopsida; order Lamiales; family Lamiaceae; genus Stenogyne; species Stenogyne calaminthoides. The sequence continues at coordinate 14,586,720 of JBBCBC010000027.1, read as the reverse complement.
CAGGGTGTCTTAGCATTCCATCTTTGATCCTATCATCATGATGCCATCTTAAATTTCTAGCATCCACAACGCTGCTATACATTCTCCTGAATCTTGGTATTATTGGAAAGTACCACATCACCTTCAAGGAGATTTATTTTTCTTATATCGCTTTAGTCCACACTTGGGACATTCCTCGAGGTCCGCATATACTCTTTTCAAATAAGATACAATCACCCGGACAAGCATGAATTTTCTGATGTGTTAACCCGATGGACTTGAGCATTTGTTTAGCATCATATGCTCTCTTAGGCAGTACATTTCCATCAGGCAATAGACCACTAACTGTTTCCAGCATACTTGTGAAGCACTCGTCGGACAACTGGTGAGATGCTTTTAGGTTGAACAATATCAACACAGCTGACAGTTTTGTTGCCTTCTTACACCCGTGCCACAGTGGTAATCCAGCAGAATCCCTTAACTTCTCTGACATATAAGGGTGATCTCGCAGATCATCGTCATCCCCACTTGATGTATCAACCGCCAAAGACATCATCGAAAATATCCGCATCCATTTGTATCTTCAAACCTAAAGTCAGTTTCTAGGTTGCTTGAGCTACATCCATCTCCTCTCTAACCATGATATGTCCAAACGGTATATGTTTTATCAATACCGTGAATCATCAAGTGGTCAAACAGACTTTCTCGACCACTAACGGATTTTTCCATTCATACATTTCCAACACGGACATGGAATGTACCGAGGGTCGGTGCAGTGTCTAATTGCATGATTACAAAATTCTTTCACCCCATTACTATACTCATCTGATAATCGATCTCCTCGAACCCACTTTCCATCCATATAGAACTAGAGATGCCTATAGAAAAGACAATATGAAGTGTTTCTCAAGATAATGTATCCTAATGTATTAAACCTAAAAGTATTAAACCTAAAAGTATTACAATCCTAATGTATAAAACTTGCATATAGAATGTGGTAGTACCTAAGGTTTGTATATTGCATATGTATCTAAGGATTTGTTGCATCTCAAAACAATGTATATAACCTAATGTACCATCATTAATCATCTAAAGCAACACACTACTATCCATTCACTAAATCATCAAATTAATATAACCAAAATATATCCTAACAATATATATATATTCATCTCTAACAAGTTGTTCATCTCTAACACTAACAACATTAATCCTAATAAATTAACACTAATTTATGCTTAAATCCTCACACAAGCATACTATCAAACACCTTGAGTGCATCAAACACCAATATATATACACCAATATTTTAAGATCAAATTTGATTTCGAATTAATTACAAGTACACTGCCAATTAATCAAACTTCTACGTTAATTTATCACCAATTTAGTCCAACCTCAATTCTCAAATGAATCGGAAAGTTATGCTATCAAACACCAAGTTATGCTATCAACTTCTACGTTAATACTATGCTAGTGGTTTGTATCAAACACCAACCTCAACCTCAACTTCTACGTTAATACTATCAAACACCAAGTTATGCTATCAACTTCTACGTTAATACTATGTTAGTGGTTTGGTTTGAAATAAATTAGGGCTCTTACCTGATGACCCAGCGGGAGAAGACCGAGAAAGACGACGACGGGAAGACAACGACTAGGGCTTCTGGTTCGATTTGGGGAAAGAGGAGGAGACTAGGGCATGGTTCGCGATTTGGGGAAATATAAGAGGTAATGGGAAGAGACGCTAGCTTGCTTGCGGAATGGGGGGAAAAATTGACGGAGTTCGATTAGGGATTTGGCGATTTAGCTTGAATTAAAATTTGGGGAAAAATTGGAAACCGGTTTGGCGATTTGGCCTTGAATTAAAATTTTTCCGACTTGACGGCGGTTCAAAATTGTTCAAGTAAACCTTTGGACGGGGGTTCAACCGCTGTCTAACCTTGCACAATGATTTGTCAACGCTTTCTAATAATTAAACTTGGACAAGCGGTTGAAAACCGCTGTCTATTTATTTATTTTATTTTTTTAATTAAAACCGCTCTCCAAGCTATAGCTTGGAGAAACATTTGAAAAAAGGGTTGTCCAAGTGCAAACAGGCAAGCTCAAATGTGTAGTAGTAGGGGGTGAACTGGCGCGAGTTTGCACGACCGCCACCGAATCAAGCGGTTCATGACCGAACGGAGCGGTGGGCGGTTCAATGTGTGAAAGCGGAACGGAAGCCTTACAGGGTGGCGGTCGGACCGGTTCGACCGGCGGTTCGATCCGCTTTTTAAAACACAGCCTGTTTGGTGACTTGTTATAAATGAGAATTTTTTTTTAGTTGAATAACTTTTGTGTAATCTTTTTTCTATCCTAAAAAAATTAATTATCCAATTTTGATTATATAATATCTCGATTGTTCAATTTTTGGTCTCATTTTCACCGCAAAATAGAAATGACACATTTTTGATCATGCACAAATCACATGCCGATTAAAATTGAGAGCTTTTCCTAGCTCATAGTTAACGTGGAGATTTTTTTTTATGACTACAAGCATAGAAACCCCCAATTTTAACCGCTACATAACTTGTGTACGTGTGACTGAAAACAACAGAGTTTCTATTTTCCGTACAAAATGGGAATACAATATGACAATTGAGATAGTTATGGGACAAAAATTGAGTATTAAATTTTTCCGAATTAAAAACGAATTACAAAATGTTATGGGGCCAATTTTTTTTTCTTTATATATACATCTCCTGTATACGAAAGACGAATCTCCCTCAATTCATATGGATGCTTTGTAGGTCCCGAACGGGTTTTAGTGAAGGTAGAAGTCTAGAGGGGAGGGGTGAATAGACTTCTAAAACTTTTTATGGATCAGGTGTGATTAGCAAGTATGCCTGATCAGAGTGCGGAGTGAATCAGTATTGACTGATATCCGACTTACTGATTGCTTAGAGGCAGATCAGTTCGGCGTCTATCAGATTAACTGATGGTGCGAAAGATTAGTTAATCCGTGTGAAAACCAGTTTTACTCAACCAAGATTCTGATCAATCTGTTTTAGATCAGATGACGAAAGTGTCAAGCTGATCAGTTCAGTAGCTTGATGCTAGTCTGATCCAGATTCAGTATATGCATGCAGATAAAAGGTAGTGTGCAGATAAGTGTAAAACAATGTAAAGGCACACAGATTTATAGTGGTTCGGACAACTTGTCCTACGTCCACTCTTCCCTATCAGCAGGGGCAACAACTAACCAATTGGACTTAGCTTAATGTGTTAGTCAAACACAGTACAACCAGCAGATGTTTCACGAGTTCTCACTCAACCAATCCTAGAAATCAGATCTAGAAACCCTAGTATGAAATCTTGCTATAACAAACTTGATCTAACTTTTGTTTGGGTATAAGATTTGTAATGTTCCAACTGGAATACTATCCTAGTATCTAGGTGGCCTAAAGCTAAAGGATAAGTATTCAAGGCTAAGAACAAATGGAATGAACACTTAGAAAGTAATCTTCGATTTAGTGTTCTTCGTGCGGAAATCTGCTTGAGCTTGAGCTTGATGATAATTTCTATAACCTTACTAAGAAGGTTCGATCTCATATATATAGGCCTTGAATCAAAGAGCCGATGAAGAGCAATTTGAATCTAGGTTTATTTTAGGCAGGTTTGCAGGGGTGATTAGATGTTCTTCAGAACCGGCATGGCCGAAAGCGTGCATTTATCCTTTCTTGCCATTGAGCTTTAAGCCTTTCACACCCTGAACCCTATCAGTTCCGTACAAACATGTATATCCTTCATTGGCTAACAAGTACCATGAAACCTGGACTTGGTAGCTCTTCATTCTTGATGTCTGATCAACTTTGTTTGGCATAGGTTGTTTCTCCCGAATCAACTACTTTACTGAACTGATCAGATCAGTAGAAACTGATCTGCCTTTCCTGTAGTCATCAGATGTAAGTTCTCTTAGCTCAACTTACTGACTTCTTCCGATGTAGTCTGATCTGGTCTTCTGTCTTGTTATCTTCTTCTTCATAACTTCGGATATGTTCTGATCTTCACTTTTGATCTTCTAGACTGAAGACTACTCACATTGAGTTCCCCCTCAATGTGTGATCTATTTATCTTTACATCAATTTCTCTATACAATCATTATCAACTGGTCAACTTAGTCCTAATTCTAGATCATCAGTCAGCTAACAATTCTGACTGGTCCTATTACATCTGTTTTGGAACTTTCATCAAAACTAATAAATTTCCCAACAATTTCCCCCTTTTTGATGAAACCAAAACATTTGAGAAACCAAAAAAAAATTGATAAGTATAAAGCAGATAAAGCAGATAATCAGAAGATAGTGAGAGATTGTCTAAGGATCAGAAAATATAATTTTTCATTCAGATAAGACATTACATAGCACAAAAAAATCTGATCCTAACCATTCATCTTCTGATTATCAGTCTTTGGGTCTGTAACCCACTAGTTCTCTCGCAGATTTTGAGGAACATTGAAGATCCGGTAAAGTTTCCACTTTTCATCATTTATCTGCCCTAGATCAGTTATGGCTGCCTTCTTCAGTAAGTCATAGTAAAAACGTTCGAAAGTCAATCTATCGAAAGACCCATCAGACTTCTTCTGGTAATCTAGTGTGTCATACGGAGGATGAGAGATCTTGGCATTGATATCCTTGGCATCTTTCTGCAATTCCTTCAGAAAAACTGGATGCTTGTTCTCCATCCAGTTTAGAAACTCCTCATCTGGAGATTCTTCAGCTGGAACAATGTCCAGCACAAACGCATCCAGGAGCCATTCTGCTTTGATCTTCACCCATTCCTCCAGCCTTTCTGCACGCCTAGCATCTCTGCGGATGATATCTTCAGCAATTCCTGGAATCAGAGGTTCCACAAAATCTTTTCCTAGTAGTCCTTTCCTCAATCTTGTGGAATATCTCATCTTCAGACTTTCAGCATCAGTCAGCTTTTCTTTCCTCCTTTCTTCTTCACTCAGCCTTGCTTCTTCAGCCAACTGCTCTTTTGTCATCTTTATTGCCAGAATTTTGTCAGCTTCAACCTGAGCAGCTAAAGCACTCCTTGTGATTCTCTGAGTGGCAATAGGAGCAAGCAGAGGTGCAGGTGCAGGTGCAGACGGTGAGGGACCAACTTTCTTAGCTTTCAGTTTAGATCTTTCTAGCCGTGCTCTGACCTCAACAACTAGTTTATCCAAATCAGCAAGTCTTTCTTCACGTGCTTCAATAGTTTGGATAAGATCTTCTGAAGTTCTGATCGGCTCGATTGGTTTCTCAACCTGTCCTTCCCCCTTTTTGGTTTGATCAAACAGGGAGTTAAAATGGGAAGTCATAGAGCCAAAACTGATAGCAATGGCCTGGTTGAGATCTGTCATAGTCAGACCCTGAGATGGAACAGTCTCCTCACGAATCTTGTTCATTAGTTCGTGTTTGGCAGTCTCAATGGCATTCGAGAAGGTAAGTATAAGCTTGTCAAATTTCTCTTCAGAGGAGTTCTGCTTCTCCGTAGCTATAAGCAGAGAGACTTAAAGATTGGCAATCTTTGCCAGATTATCGTTCACAGCTTTTGTGAAGTCCTCTGTTACCTTCTTGACATCAGTTTTAAACTGCTCTTTCAGTTCAGTTACCTGAGACTCCATATACTGTCTATGTTTCGTCATGACCTGAACTGACGTCTGGCGATGTTCTGTTATAGTGTTGCTGCACAGCTTCAACTTCCTGGTGCAGTAATTCCTTGAAACAAGTTCTGATCTCTTTAAACTAATCAGAAGTTATATGAGTTGCAGGAATGTCCAGCATGGCCTGACCTGTTGGACCTTGAGGAAGTCCAACAGTTGCCTCAGTCACGTTCGCCTCTGGTGGTTGGTCAAGTACTGCAGCACCAGCTCCACCTTCATTGGCAATTTTCGCCACTACCATCTGATCTATCTCTGTAGCAGGTTCTTCAATGGGTTTACCCAACTTCCTGTAAACCAGCTCTTTTACCGCTCTTTTACCTCAGTTCTTCTTCATCTGGTCCAGGTTCCATGAATAGAGTCAAGGGGGTTTGCCTCATTTTCTTCGTCCTTTGTCCAGGAACAGCAGTTGTCACCTTCACTGAACTCTCTGTTCCTATGGCAATTTTTCTCTTCTTCTTTTTCCTTTCAGTCTTCTGTGGATCAGTATCAGAAGGGCCAAAAATTGGAGAAGAATCTTTAAGAAAGGCCCTGTAGTGCTTCAATCCTTTCACCTCCCATTCCATGTTTGGCAATTTGTCTTGTAGAATAACAACACTTTCCCAAGATTGCTCAGTCTCTTCTCATTCACTCCAAATTTCTTATTTTTTTTGCACTATAACTGCTTTCAAAGACCCTATCTAGTTGATGTTCTTGGCCTGATCCACCAGAGCAGCCAATCAATGCATCTTCACAGCTGTTAGTCCATCATGACTGAAGGAGATGCCCAGTATGGTCTTGGAGAGGATTTCAAATAGCAGTCTGTACTTTCTCTTGAGCATTGGTTTTACAAACCCTGAAGTGTGACTCTTGTCAACGTCCCTAAATAGTTCATCACGAATCGTCTCATCTTCATCTTCTCGGTGGTGAGCCGGTGAAATCTTCCCTCTTGGAAGAGAAAATAGTTTGATCAAATCAGCATTTGAAACTAAGATCTCTTCACCATTCATTGAAGATTTAAATTCATCTCCTGGTTGAGTGACTTCCAGATTTCGAAGAAATTCCAAGGCTTCATATTACATTACGGGATTCGCGTTTTTGTAGCAAAATTATTCCAAACCGTTGTCCCTCAGAATTTGCTCAACCTCCATTGATTCAGGGTCTCAAGTTACCACAAATACCACATATTTATCCTCAATAACTTGTTTGAGAAGGGTGGCATAGTTGCACATAATTTTTCTCATCCCGTGTTTAGCCATTTGTAATATATGTATAACATGAACAAAATACATAAACAGGAATACAAACAAGCATTTGCAAAAATATGTTCATGATTATGCAGCGTTAAGAAGATGAATCTAGAACCCACAAATGCAAAAAAAATAAAAAAAATTAGTAGTATATCCAAATAGATTCGATTCAGAAACATTACCAGAAACTATTGAATATGCTTTGATAAAGAAAACTTCAGAGATTTTTGCACAAGCGGGAAATGGATTTGGAAAAAAAATTGTGAAAGTAATTTAGGGCAAAGAGGATTTAAGAGATAAACTTTCTTCATTATATAGAAATGGAGGGAAAAGAGATTTGTTGAAAATCGTGACAAGATTTTAATCGTTTAAAAGAAATGGACGATTTAGATCTAGCGGTTTATTTTAAAGCAAATCGTGTGGTCAAGGGTTTTAATCCGGCAGCTTTTGGATTTAAAAAGCGTAATAAATGTGTTTTAATACATATTCCCCACATCCACATTAAATGTTTTGCAGGACGTACGTCATATGTACTTGAGTACAGTCTTGAACCAGATAAGATCAAATAAACAAGCCATATCAAGAAGAGAAGAAATAGAAGAGATCAGAAATGCGTATCTGATTGACTGATATTGTAATCAGTCAATTACCACAAGTGTAGATTCCTAAAACTCCCTTCTGATTTCTGAAGTGTTGATCATAATTAACCCTCTAACCGTAGTTATTTCCCAACAATCCTTCTATCGGATCAGTTTCCTACTGATCTTATCTATCAATTGATGTTCCCCCTTGAACTAGTATCCTCTTTTCTGATCAGTTTCCTTACTGATCCAACCTGATCAGTTGAAATTTCTTCTTCAATTGACCGTCGTATTTGGTCAAGCACGTAACCAACTGGTATTGGAGATCAAGCCACCGAAGTATTCTGGTGCATCTTCTCCAAGATCCAGAAGCCTTAGCTCATTACATAGTTCTCTGAATTTGACTTCAGCTAAAGGCTTGGTTAGAATACCAGCTTTCTGCTTATCAGTATGGATCTTTTCCATTCTGATGTTCTTCTTTTCCACATGATCTCTGATAAAATGATGTCTGATGTCCACATGCTTGCATCTTATGTGCAGAACTGAATTCTGTGTTATTGCAATTGTGTTATTACTGTCACAGAAGATAGGCACATTCGTAGCTACAATGTTATAATCCCTCAGCTGCTGACAAAGCCAGAGCACTTGGGAGCAACAGCTTCCTGCGGCCATATATTCTACTTCAGTAGTAGATGTGGCAACAGATGTCTGCTTCTTTGAAAACCAAGAGATCAGTTTACTTCCCAGAAACTGACATGTACCTAAGGTAGATTTTCTGTCTATCCTACAACCTCCATAATCAGAATCAGAGTACCCAGTAAGCTCTAGATTATCATCTGCAGGGTACCATAAATCGAGGTTCACAGTTCCCTTAAGATACTTAAGAATCTACTTAGCTGCTATCAGGTGGCTCTGCTTAGGATTTGCCTGAAATCTGGCACATACACCTACTGCAAAGGTTATATCTGGTCTGCTGGCAGTCAGGTATAGTAATGATCCAATCAAAGCCCTATACTCCTTCTGATTCGTTTTCTAACCACTCTCATCTGGGTCCATCTTGAAGGCAGTCATCATTAGAATCTTTGCAGCTTTGAAATTCTGGATTCCATACTTAGCTAGTATATTTCTTGTATACTTTGCCTGACAGATGAAGATCCCAGTATGAGCATGCTTGACTTGAAGACCTAGAAAGTAGTTCATCTGACCCATCATGGACATCTCGAATTTTCCTTGCATCAGTTTACTGAATTTCTCGCATAGTTTCTGATTGGGAGAACCGAAGATTATGTCATCCACATAGATCTGAACCATCAGAATATCTTCTCCGTCTTCAATTCTAAACAAGGTCCTATCAATCAATCCCTTGGTGAAACCATTTTCTTCCAAGAACTGGGACAGTGTATCATACCAAGCTCTAGGTGCCTGTTTCAGGCCATAAAGAGCTTTCTTTAAACGGTATACCTGATTATTTGTTTCAAAACCTAGAGGTTGTTCAACATATACCTCTTCAATCAGCATTCAATTTAAGAATGCACTTTTTATGTCCATCTGATACACAATAAATCCCCTGTGAGCAGCATAAGCCAGAAACAGTCGAATGGCTTCAAGGCGAGCGACTGGTGCAAAAGGTTTCATCATAATCAGTTCCTTCTGATTGTGAATATCCATTAGCAACAAGTCTTGCCTTATTTCTGGTTATCACATTGTGCTCATCCTTCTTGTTCTTGAAAACCCACTTAGTACCAATCACATCTTGGTGAGTTGGTCTGTCTACAAGTTCCCAAACTTGATTTCTCTCAAACTGCTTTAGTTCTTCTTTCATGGCTAGAATCCAGCTTGCATCTTGAAGAGCTTCTTCAACTGTGAGTGGTTCCTTCAAAGACAAATAACAACTATACATTGCACTTTCACCAATCTGATGTCTAGTTTTGACTCTATCAGATGGGTCTCCGATGATCAGGTCAGTTGGATGACTGGTTATCCAAGTCATTCTTTCCTGATTATCATCAGTTTGGAGAACAACATCCTCTTCTGATAAAGATTCATCACTAGAGACTGGGAGAGGTACTTGAGTAGGATCCACTTGGCATGGACATATCTCAACTGATGTTGGACTCATCATATGCTGAAGTCTGTCCGCCGGAACATCAGGTGTTCCCCCTGAGCCAGATGGTTCAGTTGTTACTGTCTCAGCTGTACCAGCTTCTTCACTGACAGTTGTACATACCTTAGGGTCTGACTGACCAGGTGAATCATCAAGGTCAAAGTTAGGAATGTATACAGTGACATATTTTGGATCCTTTTCTTTGAGCCTCAACTGATCCATTTTCAGTGATTCTGGTCTGTCAGGTGCATCTTTTTCTGCGGCAGATTTCTCCTGATCAGATGTTGACTCATCAAAGACCACATGAGGTGTTTCTTCCACAACTAGGGTTCGTTTGTTGAAAACCCTAAATGCTTTGCTGGTTGAGGAATATCCTAAGAATATACCCTCATCTGACTTGGCATCGAAGGTTGTCAACTGACTCTTCCCATTGTTGTGTATGAAACTCTTGACCTAACACATGAAAGTAGGAAACACAAGGTTTTCTGCCCTTCCACAGTTCATAGGGTGTTTTGAAGTGAATCTTAGTCAGAGAACATCTGTTCTGAGTATGACATGCAGTGTTGATTGCTTCTGCCCAGAAACGGTTTTGTGTTGCATGCTCAGCTAACATGGTGTGTGCAGCTTCTTTAAGTGTTCTGTTTCTCCTTTCTGCTACGCCGTTTTGTTGTGGTGTTTTGGCAGCCGATGTCTCATGCTGTATACCAAACTGAGCAAAAATCAGATATAGACTGGTTCAAGAATTTTGTACCTTTATCTGATCTGATTTTCACTATGCTGAGACCCTTTTCATTCTGAATCTTCTTGAGAAGTTCAGGTAGCTTTGTTGTAGTTTCATTCATGTTATACAGGAATACAACCCAGGTGAACTTGGAGTAATCGTCCACGACCACCAAAGTGTATTTTCGTCCACTGAAACTAAGAGGCGTAACTGGTCCAAACAAATCCATATGGAGCAGTTGCAATACTCTGCTGGATGGAGGAGAAGGAATCCCTTTGAATGAAGCCTTGACTTGTTTTCCCTTCTGACATGCGGCACATGTCTGATCCTTAGAGAAAACTTCATTCGGGAGACCTTCAACCAAGGACATCCTTGCTATCTTGTTAAGAGTTTTAAAGTTCACATGGCTCATTCTCTTGTGCCAGAGCCAACTGGTGCTTTTGGTACTCTTAACAATCAAGCATGCATTTATTGGGAAACTGTCCCAATCTGTAGTGTAGATCGTTCCTTTTCTGGAGCCAGTTAGCAGGATCTGTTGAGTGACTCAATTTCTGATTGTGCATCTATCTGACGAGAACTCAATACTAAATTCGTTGTCGCAGAATTGTGATACAGATAATAGGTTGTGCCTTAAGCCATCAACATATGAAACACATGTAACATGTACATCATCATTCACTAAGGTTCCAACTCCTCTTGTAAAACAAAAATTATCGCCACCAAAGAGAACTCGTGGGCCTGGTTTTTAAATGTAATTGTTGAGGAGATATTGACTTCCGGTCATGTGCCTTGAACATCCACTATCTATGTACCAGATAGTTGTTTGTACACCTCCTTTAATGGCCAGTCCCACTCAAACCTGCGAACAAGTCAGATCTTAGGTACCCCAGTAGAATCGGGTCCTGGGGGTTAGAAGTACCTTTCGAGATCCAAACAAATCTGGCACCTTTGTTGAAAATAGAAGGCTTGATTTGTCTCCCATAAACATCTACATAATCATACGTCTCTTCATATGCAATCTGGTCAGTATGATTATTAGTGTGAGCCTTGGATGAATCAGAAGACTTGGGATTTTCATTGAAATTTGTCTTCTTTTGATCCAGTGGGGCTCAGGTGCAGCAGCCCTAGGTTTCTGATTGTAAGGGTAGGTATGACTGCTACCATTAAAAGATTCATATATTTTTTGCATAGGTGGTCTTAGCAGTTTACCCTTAGCTTGCTTGTTAGGCAGCTTGGACTGAGTCGACTTCAACTGGGACTGTCCCTCGCGAGATGGTCTAGACTGAGGCATACTCTGCTGATTTGGCTGAGGTCTCTTCAAAAGAAAAGGATTCTTCTGTTGATTCCTCGGCTGATGTCTGATCAGTTGGGGTCCATTTCTATTCCGGCACTCGCCTTGCCTGATCAGCTGATCCTTTTTCCTTATCTAATTCAGATTTGGCACTTCGTGTATCTTGATCAGAAACTCATTTGGTTACACTTTTCTGATGTGAACCAGACGGGACTTTTGAGGATCCAGAAGGGTTCTCATACCCAATACCCTTCTTGTCAGTTGGCGCTCGAAAATAGTTTTTCAAATTCTGAATGGTTTTAGATGATTTCGTGAAAACCTCTATTTTCTTACGCAAACTGTGCTCAATAGCTTTCAGATTCTCATGCATTCAGAAGAGCTCATCAAACTTAGCTTAAAGAACTTTGACTTATCCAGCTTGTTGTTCATTAAGAGCCAACTGTTCCTTAATCAGCTTTCCCTGATCAGTAGTATTGACTTTCAGAAACTCCAGTTCTGTAGTCATCTTCTGAACAGTTTCAACTGATTTTAGTTCAGCTGCTTTACTTGCCTCAATTTCCTTGACAAGCCGGACGTTCTTAGCCCTTAGGTTATCATTCTCAACTTTCACTCGTGTATACGTATCTATTGCATTAGAGAGATCATCAAGCAACTGGTCATTGTAGACCTGCAGGTTAATCTCTCCAGCAGATGTGCTTAGCACAACAGGTGTAGAACAGGAAACCGCAGAAGGTTTAGAGATTACCTCAGAATGATCTGCTTCTCTGGCCATAAGACAGATGTCGTCATTAGATTAGGAGTTCATATCATCGACATCACCAATTGTGGTAATCAGACATAAATCTTCAACAGATGAGTAACCTAAGTCATCTGAAGGCAGATAAGAATCATCTATGCCAGATTTGTCGGCAACCATTGCTTTTCTGTCTCGGAACCTTTGCTCTCTTCTGTTCCGCTTTTCTTCTCTCTCTTTGGGAGTCAGGTCAGGGCAGACAGCACTGTAGTGACCTAGTTTCTGACAGTTGTAGCAAACCCTTGAATCTCCAGAACTTCCTCTGTTGGGAGAATCATTTCTTCTGTAAGATTTGTCAGGAGACTTTCCACCTTGTCTTTAATCAGAACTTCTCTTATCTGATCTCTCATCACGTCTGTTCTCTTTGAGATCCTCTCTACTATCATCTTTCCTTTCTTATCTGTGATCGTCTTTTCGTTCATCTCTTCTATTATCCCTATCATCTAAAGAACGATACATCTCTTGTGATCTGTCAGAAGATCTTTGATCTCTTCCTCTGCTTTGCCGATAGTCATCATAAAACTTTCTGTATTTGCCCATCTGAACATTTATTCTTTCAAGCTTTCTCGATAGTAGTGCAATCTGTTCGGCCTGGCTGATAATGTTCCAACTGGTTCAACAATTCGTGAACTGCTACTGATTGCCTGGAATGCAACAGATTTAGTAGAATTTGCAGTAGCTTCAACAGGGACATCATCTGATCCTTGTCCTCTCTCGATCAGGTCGAACTCATGGGCTTTCAGACTGAAGATAAGATCATTTGGCTTCATGGTAGCAATATCTTGAAAGTCCTTGATCACGATGACTTTAGTATCCCATTTCTTGGTCAGCGATCTTAGAATCTTGTAGTTGATATCTTTGTTCGACATTACGCATCCTAGATCACAAAGTCGGTTGACTCCACGGGTGATCCTTCCATCAAATTGATCAACTGTTTCATTTGGTAGCGCTCAACTTGCAATCAGCTGTCCTTAATCTGTTCATTTCCTTTGCAGATTTCAGCACGTGTATCACATACTTCCTTAGCAGTCTTCAGGTACTTCACATTTTCTCGTGTAGTAGAATCCATAGTCTTCATGATGAGATGTCTGGCAACAGTATCTAGATTTGACAATTTTTTCTCATCTGCATCCATCAGAGAGGGACTCTTTCTGATCCTTGCTCCAACTGGTTGAGTAGGATCTCCTGCTTCAGCTGGATTATAGTGATAGATGATGATCGGTCCTATCTCAAGAATCTCATTCACTCTGTTGCTTATCACTCCCAGATGGTCTCTCATGCCGATAGACCGATCTGCATACTCATCAACAGAGAACATGAGTAAATTATGATGCATTCCTAAAGTGTTATCCATGCTTGTGATGGTTTTGCAAAATATGAGTTTTAAACGGTTTTTTTAAGATCAGTTCAAGTGACCACAAAGGTTCTTCCTAAAGAACCGATGATACTCAAAGCCAGTGGTCGGAAGAACCTGGCTCTGATACCACTTGTAGGTCCCGAACGGGTTTTAGTGAGGGTAGAAGTCTAGAGGAGAGGGGTGAATAGACTTCAAAAACTTTTTGTGGATCAGGTGTGATTAGCAAGTATGCCTGATCAGAGTGCGGAGTGAATCAGTATGGGCTGATATCCGACTTACTGATTGCTTAGAGGTAGATTAGTTCGGCGTCTATCAGTTTAACTGATGGTGCGGAAGATTAGTTAACCCGTGTGAAAACCAGTTTTACTCAACTAAGATTCTGATCAATCTGTTTTAGATCAGATGACGAAAGTGTCAAGCTGATCAGTTCAGTAGCTTGATGTTAGTCTGATCCAGATTCAGAATATGCATGCAGATAAAAGGTAGTGTGCAGATAAGTGTAAAGCAATGTATAGGCACACATATTTATAGTGGTTCGGACAACTTGTCCTACGTCCACTCTTCCCTATTAGTAGGGGCAACAACTAACTAACTGGACTTAGTTTAATGTGTTACCCCAATACAGTACAACCAACAGATGTTTCACGAGTTCTCACTCAACCAATCCCAGAAATCAGATCTAGAAACCCTAGACTGAAATCTTTTTATAACAAACTTAACCTAACTTTTGTTTGGGTATAAGATTTGTAATGTTCCAACTGGAATATTATCCTAGTAACTGGGTAGCCTAAAGATAAAGGATAAGTATTCAAGGCTAAGAATAAATGGGATGAACACTTAGAAAGTAATCTTCGATTTAGTGTTCTTCGTGCGGAAATCTGCTTGAGCTTGACCTTGATGATAATTTCTGTAACCTTACTAAGAAGGTTTGATCCCATATATATAGTCCTTGAATCAAAGAGCCGTTGGAGAGCAATTTGAATCTAGGTCTATTTTAGGTAGGTTTGCAGGGGTGATTAGATGTTCTTCAGAACCGGCATGGCCGAAAGCGTGCATTTGTCCTTTCTAGCCGTTGAGCTTTAAGTTTTTCACACCCTGAACCCTATCAGTTCCGTACAAACGTGTCGATCCTTCATTGGCTAACAAGTACCATGAAACCTGGACTTGGTAGCTCTTCATTCTTGATGTCTGATCAACTTTGTTAGGCATAGGTTGTTTCTCCCGAATCAACTACTTTACTGAACTGATCAGATCAATCGAAACTGCTCTGCCTTTCCTGTAGTCATCAGATGTAAGTTGTCTTAGCTCAACTTACTGACTTCTTCCGATGTAGTCTGATTTGATCTTATGTCTTGTTATCTTCTCCTTCATAACTTCAGATGTGTTCTGGTCTTCACTTCTGATCTTCTAGACTGAAGACTACTCACATTGAGTTCCCCCTCAATGTGTGATCTATCTATCTTTACATCAGTTGCTCTATACAATCATTATCAACTGGTCAACTTAGTCCTACTTCTAGATCATCAGTCAGCTAACAATTCTGACTGGTCATATTACATCTGTTTTGGAACTTTCATCAAAACTAATAAATTTTCCAACATGCTTTATTTCAAATCTCTGAATTTTTGTGAGAAGTTATTTATAGTATTATTATTAATTTTTTAATTTCAGTCATTCGTTTTTTAATTTTGATAACAATGATAAATTTTCAAACACTCCATAATTTATAAATTTAAATATCACTAGCATGGATATATATGAGATAATGATGGGTGAAAATGTCAAAACAACATTTGTTATATAAATAATATTGTTGATATTGCACAGATGTTGTGTTGGGAAATTTGGGGTGTCCGGATCTATACGAGATATATTTAAACACATATTTAAATTATTCAATTAATTACTAACATGAATAAATCCTAAATCAATTCAATATAATAATTAAACAAGCAACAACATGCGTACACGTAATACACATAAATCCTAAGCATGCGGAATCTAGGAGTTACAGGATTACATACCTCTTGGAGTGACAACCGTTGAGACGATGGATCAACTCAAAGTGCCTTCTCAAATATGTCCCACGTCCACGAACGTAATCCGGTGGAAGGATTCTCACGAACGATTTTAATAAAGGAGAAAACCAAAAAAAAATATTGCACCACCTCTGTGGATTTCTAATTTTTCCAACACGCGGAATTGTGTTGGGGATGAAAAATTCATCCCTTATTTATAGCACAAGGTGGGGACGAAAATTTAGGGCTTATGGGACTATTGGGAAATTTCTTTCCTTCTTCCTCAAGATACAATCTTGAATATATCCAATATATTATATTTCCCAAAATATCTCCCGACAAAATCTCCTCCCCCTTTTTACCTTGCATATTTTCGAAAAATACAAATTAATAGGGAAGGGAATAGATCTTTGACTTATCTTGAATTTATGGGATAAACTTGTATCTCAAAAATACTTATTCCATAAAAATCTTTCCAAGAAAATCAAGAAAATCTTTTCTCTCTCCTTCTTTAATTATTTTTGAAAATAATGTGGAAAAAATTGGGCAATAATATTTTCTTCTCCTTTTCATTAATTGGACTTTAATTGGGCTATTTGAGGGGCCTTTAGGAGAATTAAGATTGGACATCCAATGGGCTATGAAACTTTAATATTAAGCCAAAATATTATTCAAGCCCATTTATATTAATTTATTCCACTATAAAATTAATATTGAACTATCCATCTTAATCCATATTACGATGCTACAATAATATGGCTCCCGATTATTATTTCCCGTGTTTAAGATTATTTAGTCCACTAATTAATTAAGCCACTGAAAAAGTTTTATATTAATTAATATTTTTATCCTTTGAGTAAAGACAGCTCAACGTTATTATCCATACCGGAAATAAATTTTCACTTGCAAGATTTGGTATGATAAAGCTTCTGAGCCCACCAAGGGGACAAATCAAGCAAGATGTGCTTGCATAGGATTCTCCGTATTAAATCTTAGCAATCTTCATGTAACTAATAATATTGCCTAAGATATAAGGTATCGAATCACGTTGATTCTCTTCCCATCATAAGTCAAAGCAATAGTTATTAATTTCACACGATCCTATTTAAGGAACAGAGATTAAGAAATAACGAACCACTGAGGTATAATTCTTCTATATTCAGTACTGAAGAATTTATCCTTCTGTAGGTCCTATTCAACACATCATAATGCACTAGTGTAATCTCTTGGTCAAGACAAGCCAATTTGAGCCTTACACTTCAACCTTTCACGATGGATTGTTCATTTCCATATAAGTTGTGAATTTTGTACTTACTTACGAGGCACTGTTAATTTGATCTTCCATGAACAGGTATGCAGTAAATATATATAAAATTTAATCATATTTGATACAACAGTGATAAATAATTTATTTCAGTAAATAAATAAGAAATTCAGTTTTGTTATACAAAGTAAAAGGCATACTTTTCAGTATAACCCCAACATGTTGTTCCAGATGTTGGACAACATTCTGCACAACATCATAAATTTGCCCTTTCTCTGAATACTGACTCCGTTTTATTAGATGTATTTTTCTATGTTTCCTACATTGCAGGTTGAAGAAAATTTTGAATATTGTCAAGCGGTTGCACTGTGGTGGAGTGAGAACAGAAACATCATGGGTGGTTACACCAAGATCATGGAGATAGGGAAGGAGATTTTCAAGGCTATCCAAGCCAAGTGGATAGGACAATGCAGTTGATCTTCAAGCCTTTAAATATACTGCATTGGTCGACATTCAAGTTCGAGGAAAAGTGAAATACCATTTGCTCTACTCCAAGCTTAAGAGAGTAACATTTGAGACACAATCGTGAGTGGAGTGTGAGGGTCGATGCTATGTCTATTTGTACTGGTCGAGTGTATACCAACATTTCCCATCAGTATTGATTTTGTCTTATTAGACCAAGTTTTAGGTTGAATAAGATCACTAGTTACTTGATTGAATAGATTGATTTTTGATGTGTGGTTTTTCACTGCACCTTTTAGGATCTTGTAAGAGGTTCTTGTGTATCTCACTACTTGTTATAGTGATGTTTTTAACCATGAGGTTCGTATAGTTTGGATTACAGACTATACAAAATTTTGAAATCCTTTGTACTGTGTTTTTGTACTTCCACTGTCATATGTTGTTTTACATGTTGCACAACATTTTCAACAACACTATGAAAATACACGCACACACACTTTCAGTTGGTATCAGAGCCATAAACTTGATTCACTAATTTAAAGGTCCTGTGTTCTAAAGTGTGTTTTTGCAATGGATACTGACTCCTTCTTTAAAACCTTCAATTTTGGATGGATCAGATTATCCCTACTGGAAACCTAAAATGCGCATGTATATTAAGTTTATAGATGAGAGAGCATGGCATAGTGTGTTATCTGGTTGGAATCCTCCAAAGACATTTGATGATAAAGATGGAGAATCGCAAGTTAAAAAGGAGATTGATTGGTCCAATGATGAATGGACATCGGCCAATTTCAATTCTAAAGCCCTTAATGCGATTTTTACTGCTACTGATGTTTCTATGTTTAAACTGATATCTAACTATGTTTCTTCTAAGGATGCATGGGAAATATTTCAGGAACATTGTGAAGGATCAGAAAGTGTTCGAAGGAGTATTAGACTCAGAATGTTGGGAACCAAGTTTGAAAACTTGAAGATGAAAGATGATGAAAACATTTCATCATATTATGAAAGGATAAGTGAGATTGCTAATTAGTCACACTCACTTGGTGATCATATTTCCAACACTCGATTAGTCAATAAAATACTTATAACTGTTCCTAAATGATTTGATGCTAAAATTTGTGCAATAGAAGAGGCTAAAAACACTGATTTATTGAGTCAAAATGAGTTGATTAGTATTTTGAAAACTTATGAGATAAACTCAAATATGTTAGATGATGAGAAACATGATAAAGATAAAGACAAGAAAGTACTTGCTTTTAGAGGTGAAACTTCTGATAATGTTGGTAAAAATCCTTATGTTACTGAAGTTGATTCTGATGATGATGTTTCTGATTTATGTGATGAAAATATTTCTTAACAATTTGCTCTTATCACTAAGCAATTCAAATCATTTCTAAAAGGAAATTTTAGAATACTAAATGGTAATTTTCAATCAAAAGATAAGTTTAATCAGAATGCATCTCCCTTTGATAAAAAGCTTTTCTAAGTCAATCTTTCAATTTCAATCAACCTACACAATTTGTTAAGGATAACAAGTTCAAATATGATCCTGAGTACAAGAAAAAGGTTAAATGTGATGCATGTTCTGGATATGGTCACTATGCAAATGAATGTACTCAAAGGATACTAATTGCTCTTTAGTTAGCTATAATGATGCAGATTGGACAGGTGATTGTGATTACAGAAAAAGTACTAGTGGAGGATGTTTCTATATGTGAAACAACATTATCTCCTGGCATAGTAAGAAACTGAACTGTGTTTCACAATTAATAGCTGAGTCTGAATATGTTGCTGCTGGAAGTTGTTGCACTCAATTGCTATGGCTTAAAAAGATGTTTGATGATTATGGATTGGAAAGTGGTATTTTGACTGTTTATTGTGATAGTACTAGTGCTATCAATATTTTCAAGAATCATGTGCAACATTCTTTGACTAAGCATATAAGTATAAGACATCACTTTATAAGATATCTTGTAGAGAAAGAAGTTGTGAAGTTAGAGTACATTTCTACTGAAAAACAACTTGCTGATATTTTCAAAAAAGGCCTTGATAATGAGTGGTTTTCTTTACTTAGAAAATCTCTTGGTCTTTGCTATATCTGAAAATAAACAGTAGATGTTGTGGCAAATGTTTCCAACATTTGAAGCAACATTGTTGTTCTGATGATAAGTTTGTCTACTGTATTTGCTTATTTAGAACCTTAAATGATATTGTTTTGATCTTATTGTTTGAATCATGGTTTAGATACAGAGTCCTGGGCATATATCTCTTAAATGTATTTAAAAAATAAAGCACAACTTAGATGTGTAATCACTGAGTAACTATGGGACACGGAGCTCGCTACTATGATCTTTCAAAAGATGATTAAATATACATCCATGTTTATTTACAATCCATTAAGTAATTATGGGGCATGGAGCTCGCTACTACGATGCACTCTCTTGAAAATATGGATCAATGTGAACATGTGTTTTAAAGAAAAAATTCAAAATATGCAACACTTTGATGATGAATTTCATGCAAAATTGAGTGTTGAAATATATGTGTGCCGACATTTTGTGAAACCTTGAGTGATTCGAACTTTATTTATCATACATGATTTGTTTAATGTTCTTGGTAATTTGATTTCGTGGATTGAACGAGTTACTTGAACTGTTTTTGTGTTTATTTAATTTTGGATATGGTTTCTTGGTTTTGAAAATATTTTTGGCGGCTCTCTTACACATCACACGTGGTTACTTTCATTCCCACTCCTGATCAATTTTTGTGGGTTTGTGTAATAACCTCCGCTTTGATATCTATTTATGTTCGTCTTATTTGTGTTTGTTTCATACTGAAAGCTAAAAACATTGTTGTTGCGCATAGGATTCAAGGTTTGATGATTTTACTTGTGATATTTCATTATTTTCGGTCATATGCTGTTGGGAAATTTATATTTAAGTTTTGATGGAAGTTCCAAAACAGGTTGTAATAGGACCAGTCAGATCTGTTAGCTGACTGATGACTTAGAATCAGATTAAGATGACTAGCTGAAATGTATAGATAGCTGATGTAAAAGGTAGGTCACATATTGAGATGGAACTCAATATGTATAGGTCAGGTCGAAGTATCAGATGACCCAGATAAGGTCAGATGATCAGAAGGCTAAGAACAAATCAGAAGAAAAGAAGTCAGAAGATCAGGTGAAGACAAAAGACACTGAAGACTCGGATGAACCTGAAGACTCAGATGAACCTGAAGACTCAGATTAACCTGAAGACTCAGATGAACCTGAAGACTCAGATAAACCTGAAGACTCAGATAAACCTGAAGACTCAGATGAACCTGAAGACTCAGTAACAAACCTGAAGACTCAGTATGACTGAAGACACTGAGGCTCAGAGTCACCTGAAGATCAGAAGACTACCAAAAGACCTGAAGACCTATATCAGCCGAGTCTGCATATTGATCTAAGACAATCTGCATCAGAAGACTCAACAAGGTAGACTGATCAGTTATCTGATCAATTCAGCTCACACCTGGCGTCAATCAAATGATACACCAGACAAGACGAATCTTCTACAAAAGGAATATCAATCGTCTAACGGACAAATTACTGAAGTGCCGCCTCGCGAAGCCAAGGAGAAAGCGACACGTGCACAAAAAGAGCTGACAATACGGGATTCGATGCTGCGGACATAAATGGTGCTAATCATGCCTACGGCCACGCCGATATTCGGAGCACGTCACAATCATATCCTACAGCCTACCTAATATAGCCCAAAATTCAAATTGCTCTCCAACGGCTCTTTGATTTCGAGGTCTATAAAATGGGATCGATCTTCAAAATTGAAGACACACACAAGAGTGAGGCCGGACACTAAGAACTAACACAGAGACACCGCAAAAGAAGCAAAAACTACAACAAAATCTCCGCTCGAAGAACACCATATTTGAAGATTATTCTTAGAGTGTTCATCCCATAGTTCTTAGCAAGAAATCCTATCCACTAGCATTTGGCTACATAAACACTTGGATAGATTTCCAGTTGGAACCACAACAAATCTTTACCCAAACTCTAAGTTGGTTAAGTTTGTTACCGCAAGATTTCAGACTAGGGATTCTAGTTTCTGATTTCTGGTTCGGTTGAGTGTGAACTCAATAAATATCTGTTGGGTGTTGGACTAACACATAAAACTAAGTCCAATTGGTTAAGTTGGTTAAGTTGGTGCCCCTGTGTTAAGGGAAGAGTGGACGTAAGAAGGGTTTCGTCTGAACCACTATAAAATCTTATGTGCATTTACTTGCTTTCTTATTGCTTTACACTATTCACACAACTGAGTTTAAAAGTGCATACATATTCTAAGTTAAGCTCAGTCTGCACCAAGCAACTGATCTAATCAGGTTGACACCTTAGTTAGCCGGTTGAAAACTGACTTAAGAATCTGAATTGATAAACTGGTTTTTCACACGGGTATTTACAAGCTTCCGCACTCTCAGTTAAACTGACAAGATATCAAACCGGGTGCGCCTCAGCACTCAAGAAGATTGAACATCGATCCAAGCCGACTCACTAGCACTCGATCGAGCAATCCGCCAATCACACCCGATCCAAGACGAAAAGTTTTCGTAAGTCTATTCACCCCCCCCTCTAGACTTACGCCCCACAAAACCCGTTCGGGACCTACAAGTGGTATCGAGCAAAGGGTTCTCTGAGACCACTGGCTTTGAGTATCATCGATTCTTGAGGAAGAATCTTTATGGTCATTTGAACAGATCTTGAAAAACAGTTTTCAAAACTCATTCATTTTCAAAATCACTCAACATGGATAATACCTCTGGTATGTATCATGATTTGCCTAAGTTTTCAATTGATGAGTATGCAGATTGGACTATATACATGTGCAACCATCTAGGATCGATAAGCGGCATAATGATGGAAGTCAATGAACGAGGACCCATCATCATATATCACGACAACCCAGATCAAAGACAGTCGACTACAAGCTGAACTGGTGAAGTTCGAAAAACCCAAAATGTTACCCAACGAGACCATCAACGAGATCGATGGGAGGATCACCATGTCTGTAAATAAGCTACGAGAACTTGGAAGAGAGATGTCAGACAAAGACATCAATTATAAGATCTTAAGATCTCTCACCAAGAAATGGGACATGAAAGTCACGGTAATCAAGGATTGCCAAGACATTTCCAAGATGAAGCCAAGTAGCTTATTCCTAAGCCTTAAAGCCCATGAGTTCGATTTAATCAAAAGAGGGCAAGCAGATGAAGACGAGACGCCTGCTGAAGCCTCAACCTCCACATCTAAATCAGTTGCATTCAAAGCAACCAGCAGCAGATCAAAGGCCACTGAACCTGTTGGAAACATCATAAGCCAAGCTGAACAGATTGCTTTACTTACCAGGAAACTTGAAAGATCAAATATTCAACTTGGTAAGTATCGCAGATTCTACAAGGATTATCAAGACAAAAGGAACAGGAGGCCAACTGATAGATCACTAGAAAGGAATAGATCTGATGACCGAAGGGATCACATAAATGATAAAAGAGATGATCGGTCAGATGAGAGAAGAGATAATAGATCTGACAGAAGGAGTTCTGACTACAATCAGAAAGGGAAGTCACCTGACAGATCCTACAGACGAAGTGTCTCACCTGGCAGAGGAAGTTCCGTGGATCGTAGATCATGCTTCAACTGCTTGAAACCAGGTCACTACAGCTCCGACTGCCCAGACCTGACTCCCAGAGAAAGAGAAGCGGAACAAAAGAGAGCTACACTTCAAAGACAGAAAAGCCATGGTTGCTGACACATCAGGAATTGATGATTCATATCTGCCTTCTGAGGATTCTGGGTACTCATCAGTAGAAGATTTATGTCTGATAAGCAGTGTTGTTGATTTCCTCAACCATGAAGATCTGATATTCTCTTCAGATGACGATGAAATTTGCCTGATGGCCAGGGAGGAAGACCAATCGGAGGTAACCTCCAAACCTTCTGCTTTTTCAATTTCCACACCAGCTATTATTAGCACACTTGCTGGAGAGATAGACTTGGAGCTCTACTCTGAGCAATTGCTTGATGATCTCTCTGATGCAGTAGACACTTATACAATAGTGGAAGCTGAAAATGACAAGCTAAGGATCATAAATAATCAGCTTGTTAAAGAGAACGCTGTCAGCAAAGCAGCTGAACTGAAATCAGCTGAAACTGCTCAGAAGGTAACTGAGGAACTTAACGTTCTGAAGGATAAATCTTCTGATCAGGAGAAGCAGATCAAAGATCAGCTAGCAATCAACAAACAGCAAGCTGATGATTTCAAAATCCTACAAGCTAAGTTTGATGAGCTATTCCGACTACATGAGAGTCTAAAATCTACTGAGGATAGTTTGCGCAAGAAAATAGAGGTTTTCACGAAGTCATCAAAAACCGTTCAAGATATGAACACCTATTTTTGAACACCGACTAACAAGAAGGGTATTGGGTATGAGAACCCTTCTACATCCTCAAAAGCCCCATTTGGTTCACTTCAGAAGGGTGTAATCAAACGAGTCTCTGACAAAGATACACAAAAAGCTAAAAATGTATCTGATAAGAGAAAGAGACCTGCTGAGCAAGTAAGGCAAGTGCCTAATCAGAAAGGGAACAGAAATGAACCCCAACTGATTAAGCATCAGCCGAGAAATCAACAGAAGAACCTAGTTCTTCTGAAGAAACCTCAACCTGATCAGCAGATTAGGTATCAGAAGAGACAACCTGTAAAAAGGAAATCTAATCTGAGACCCAATCGAGGTCAGCTGCCTAATAAGCAAGCTATAGGTAAACTGCAAAGACCATCTATGCTAAAGAGATATGAATCTTTTAATGGTAACAGTCGTACATACCCTTATAACCAGAGACCTAGGGCTACTTCACCTGAGCCACACTGGGTTAAAGGAAGATAAAATATAAAGAAAAATCCTAAGTCTTCTGATTCACCCAAGGCTCACACGAATAATCATACAAATCAGAAAGCATATAAAGAGACGTATGATTATGTTGATATGTATGGGAGACAAATCAGGCCTTTTGATCTATCTGATTACAATAGAAGTGCCCTGTTTGTGTGGATCCCTAAATCCACCACTAACCCCTCAGGACCCAATTCCAAAGGGGTACCTAAAGCCTGATTCGATTGCAGGTTCGCGTGGGACTGGCCAACAAAGGAGGTGTACAAGCAACTATCTGGTACATCGATAGTGGATGCTCAAGGCACATGACTGGAAGCAAACATCTCCTTAGCTCTTACAAAGAACAAGAAGGCCCACGTGTACTCTTCGGTGATGATAACTTTGGTTTTACCAAAGGATTCAGAACCTTAGAGAATGATGATGTACAAGTAACTGGAGTCTCGTATGTCGAAGGATTAAAGCACAATCTATTATCAGTATCACAATTCTACGACAACGGATTCAGCGTTGAGTTCTCGAGTGACAAGTGTACGATTAGGAATCGAGCTACTCAACAAATCTTGCTAACTGGCTCAAGGAAAGGCACGATCTACACACCAGATTGGAACAGTTGCCCAAGAAATGCATGCTTAATTGTTAAGAGTTCCAAGAGTAGCAGTTGGCTCTGGCACAAAAGAATGGGTCATCTGAACTTTAAGACTCTTAACAAGATAGCTAGGGTGCCTTTGGTTGAAGGACTTCCGAATGAAGTATTCTCAAAGGATCAGACATGTGCCGCATGTCAGAAGGGAAAACAAGTTAAAGCTTCATTCAAAGGAATACCTGGACCAGCATCCAGTAGAGTACTGCAACTGCTCCATATGGATCTATTCGGACCAGTTACACCAGTTAGTCTCAGTCGACGCAAATATACTCTGGTAATCGTGGATGATTATTCCAAGTTTACTTGGGTTGAATTCTTATACAAGAAGAACGAGACAACGACTAAGATACCCGAGCTGCTCAAGAAACTACAAAACGAAAAGGGTGTCAGCATAGTAAAAATCAGATCAGATAAAGGTACAAAATTTCTGAATTCTTTTATTACTGATTTTTGCACTGAGTTTGGTATACAACATGAGACGTCAGCTGCAAGAACGCCACAACAAAATGGAGTAGCAGAATGGAGAAACAAAACTCTCAAGGAAGCTGCTCGCACTATGTTAGCTGAACATGCGACACCAAGCAATTTCTGGGTAGAAGCAATCAACACTGCATGCCACACTCAGAACAGATGCTCCCTGACAAAGACTCACTTCAAAACACCCTATGAACTATGGAAGGGCAGAAAACCTCGTGTTTCATACTTCCATGTTTTTGGGTGCAAGTGTTTCATTCACAACAATGGGAAAAGTCAGTTGAAGACTTTTGAGGCCAAGTCAGATGAGGGTATATTCTTAGGATATTCCTCATCCAGCAAGGCTTTCAGGGTTTACAACAAACGAACCCTAGTTGTGGAAGAAACACCCCATGTGGTCTTTGATGAGACATCTTCTGAACAAGAGAAAGCTTCCTCAGAACAAGACGTACCAAATCAACCGCTACCTGATACGCAGAAAATGGATCAGCTAAGTATCAAGGAGAAAGAAGCTGAACACGTAACAGTGTATATTCCAGAACTTGATCTTGCTGATTCAACAGGTCAATCAGACCCTAAGGTACGCACAACTATCGATTGAAGAAGTTCGCATACCGAGATAAAGATCAGCCCGAACCATCGGTTCGGGGGAACTCTGAAGATCCTATTTAAGGACATCAGCACATGATGAGTCCAACATCAGCTGAGACATGTTCTTATCAAGTGGATCATAATTCTGCACCACTCCCAATCACTAGTAATGAACTACTATCAGAAATGGATGATGTTCTCCAAATAGACGCAAATCAGAGTAGAAGGACCTGGATTACCAGTCATCCAACTGATCTGATTATCGGAGACCCATCTGATAGTGTCAAAACTAGACATCAGATTGGTGAAAGTGCCATGTACTGTTGTTATCTATCTTTGAAGGAACCAACTACAGTAGAGGAAGCTCTATAAGATGCAAGCTGGATTCTAGCCATACAAGAGGAGCTGGAACAGTTTGAGAGGAATCAAGTTTGGAAACTGGTGGACAGACCAACTCATCAAGACGTGATTGGCACGAAGTGGGTATTCAAGAACAAGAGAGATGAGAATAATGTCATAACCAAGAATAAGGTAAGACTTGTTGCTAAGGGGTATTCACAATTAGAAGGAATTGATTATGATGAGACCTTTGCACCAGTCGCTCGCCTAGAAGCCATTCGGCTGTTTCTGGCATATGCTGCCCACAGAGGGTTCATTGTGTATCAGATGGACGTAAAGAGTGCATTTTTAAATGGGGTACTAGCAGAGGAAGTTTATGTTGAACAACCTCTAGACTTTGAAAAAGGCAACCAAGTGTACCGTTTAAGAAAAGCTCTTTATGGCCTGAAACAAGCTCCTCGAGCTTGGTATGATACACTCTCTCAGTTCTTGATAGACAGTGGATTCACTAAAGGAATAGTGGATAGAACCTTATTCAGAATAGAAGATGGAGAAGATATTCTGATGGTTCAGATTTACGTGGACGACATCATCTTCGGATCTCCCAACAAGAAGCTGTGTGAGAAGTTCAGCAAATTGATGCAAGGGAAGTTCGAGATGTCCATGATGGGTCAGATGAATTACTTTATGGTTTTACAAGTCAAGCAGGGTACAGAAGGGATATTCATCTGCCAGGCGAAGTACACAAGTAATCTACTGGCCAAGTTTGGAGTTCAACATTGCAAGGAAGCCAGAATTCCCATGATGACGGGGTTCAAGATGGATCCAGATGAAGATGGTCAGAAAACTAATCAGAAAGAATATAGGGCTCTCATTGGATCTCTACTATACCTGACTGCCAGCAGACCAGATATCACATTTGCAGTAAGTGTATGCGCTAGATTTCAAGCAAATCTAATGCAAAGCCACCTAGAAGCAGCTAAGCGGATTCTCAAGTATCTGAAGGGGACAGTAAACCTTGGTTTATTTTACCCATCAGATGATAATCTAGAGCTTAGTGGATATTCTGATTCTGATTACGGAGGTTGCAGAATCGACAGGAAGTCAACCTCAGGTTCATGTCAGTTTCTGGGAAATAAATTGATCTCTTGGTTTTCGAAGAAGCAGACATCAGTTGCGACATCTACTACTGAAGTAGAATATATGGCTGCAGGAAGCTGTTGTTCCCAACTACTCTGGCTAAGTCAGCAGCTGAGGGATTACAACATCGTAGCTAAGAACGTACCTATATTCTGTGACAGTAATAGTGCTATTGCAATCACTCAGAATCCTGTTCTACATACAAGATGCAAGCACGTGGATGTCAGACACCATTTTATCAGAGATCACGTTGAAAAGAAGAATATCATAATGGAAAAGATCCATACTGACAAGCAGAAAGCTGATAATTTAACTAAGCCGCTAGCTGAGATCAGATTCAGAGAATTATGCAACGAGCTAGGACTTCTGGATCTCGGAGAAAGTGCACCAGAAATAATTGGTGGACTGATCTCCAGAACCAGTTAGTTAAAAGACTAACCAGGTTAAGGGGAATCAGTTGAGTTAGGAATCTCAACTGATCAGATGACCAGACGAGGAGCCGATCTGAAGTTCAGATAAGGAGCAGATCAGAAAGTCAGACAAGTAGCCGATCTGAAGTTCAGACAAGGAGCAGATCAGAAAGTCAGACAAGTAGCCGATCTGAAGTTCAGACAAGGAGCAGATCAGATTGGAAGATTACTTTATAAGTCGATTAAAGCTGCAGTAAACAAGCAAGTCGTACAAGTTGAAAGCTACAGATCGCATAAGTCAGAAGAGGCAACACAACAATGAAATAACAGAATTTTTCATTGATAAGGACCCGGAGGTCAGATTTACAAGTTACAAGTGATATCACTAGCTACCTACAAGTTATCTTCAAGTGGTATTACAAGCTTCAAGTACAAGAAGACCCGGAGGTCGCCACATAAACCATAAACCCTAAGCCAACCCAAGGTAGGAAAGGGAGAGAGAGAGTTCAAGGACTTGATGCTCTCATTTTCCCCCGATCCTAAAAGGGGCGTGAGAGGCCTTAAGGAAAATCCTGAGCCACCCTCAGAGCTTCGGAGTGAGGAGTAAGAGCGGCCTTGAAGGATTTCTGTGCCAGGAGCCCCTAGAGCTAAAATCAATGGGCTCTCCAGTTGTTAAATGGAACACAGTGCCACAGGTTTGGTCACAAGGACCAAACAGACACTAGTGTCGCATGCAAAAATTGAGTTTGATATATGAAGATCAGCTGTTGACTGATGCAGACCATATACCAAACTCATGTTTTGTTTCAGACTGAGTCTGTTGATGCTAATTCAGTCATCTCGGTAGGCGCACAAGGTGCATACGGTTAGGAGAAGTGCCTTCTCATTTGCCTTAGCAGATCCGCCTCCACGGTGGTAAAGAAGCTTTGCATTGATCGTAAGTGTAATCTTAGATGACGACGAAAACAGTGTGAAGAACACACATGGTTGATTTGAGAAGCTGAATTCATTGGAAAAAGGTTAAAGGTTTTCACCGGAAGTTTCACCGGAAATAAGGAAATCATCGGAAAGGCATGAAGTATATGCTAAAGAAGATGAATGGTTTATGTTGTGTTGTTTTTGCCTAACACCCCAGGTTAATTTATAGAAGGAAATTAGGGGAACAAATGCAAATTTATTTTCTCAGAAGACCTTAAGAGAAATTTGCATCGACAATGCGTAAGGGACACGCGGCTAATGGTTGGATGAGTTGACGGTGTGAGTAATCACAACGTATCTATGCCATTATTACGGAATATCAAATCGCGCCGATTTGGGAATCGAGGCAACTTTTTGACTCCCCGAAGCAAATGCTTTGGCGGGAGTTTGACTTAAGTGCATAGTAAATGCGGGCTAAATAGAAGAAGATTGAAGGATGAAGTGACTCAGATAAGTGTGGATCAGATAAGTGACAAAGTGCTTCACACAGGAATCTGATCAGATAAGTAAGATATTGTTGGGAAATGCTTAAGGCTACCATCAGTAAGGTCAACAAGTACCAGATCAGATCACAGTGGTAACTGGTTGATTACAATATCAATCAGTCAGATACGTTCTCTTATTTATCCCTTTCTGAATAACTTATATGCGTTATTTAAATAAATTAATTTTACTCTGTTTTCACTTTATGATGCATGCTCTGCAAATCTTTTAATGCGGACTTGGGAATTTGTTTTTAATGCGTTTTATTGCGAATTTTTGAGTCCGAAATACGAGAAGACTACTTTTCTCAACCGTGCGATCAAAATACTTTTTGGCCGACTAATCTCAGCCACCGATTTCAAAACACGGATACTTGAGTACTTTGGAAAGTGGTGCAAAAAGTTTTTTCCCTCATATTCTATAAAATCCAAATCTTTCTCAGAAAACTTCTTTCCAATACTTCGCCTTCTCAAAGCTCTTAAAAGATCAAAACTTTCAAAATCTTTAGAGAATTACTTTTGAAATCAATTGATTCTTTTCTTACGATTTCTCAAATCCTCGAATCAATTTCTGGTAATTTCTCGTTTAAATATTGCTTTATTTCAATTCACTCTGGTACCTAGGTTTACAAGTCGTGATGATATGTTTCTGTAATTTTTTATAAGATCTATACGCTTACTTGCTAAATTGATGCTTAGATTACTGGTTTGACTGAATTTATTGAAATATCTTACTCAAACTAAACATCAATTTGCATATCGTACAGAAATGGCATATCTTATTCCACGACCGGGCCAAGGGAAAAAGTTCTGCAACTTTGCATCAATGAAGAAAAACATCATTGATGAGAAGTATGTAGTATTCACCATCACCTCAGATCCTGAATCGCTGGAAATTCTGGAGTGCTTGCGAGCGTGTGGACTAGAATGATATTGCTCTACACATCAGAACATCGTCCACACCCATGAAGCCCTGGAGTTTTTGTACAATCTACAGAGGGATGAAGACATTGATGCTGACCTGGTTTCTTCCGTTGGCTGACTGGAAGTGCGAGTGTCGAATGACGATCTCCAGAGGATATTCGGCCTAACTCGAGGAAGCATCAATCCAGAGACCTACACGACTGATGTAGGAGAAAAGGAATTTCTTGAAGCCGAGTTATTGAGACCAGCAAACAAGGAGAACACGACGAACGTCAAAGCCTCCTATCTGAAGAGGAAATATCGCCTTCTCCTTGAGATCGTTCAGAAGGTGATCATGTGCTCAACTTACAGTCTTGATGTTGTCACTTCGTATAATATCAGTGTCATGGCTGCAATAATAAAGAAGGCTTCAGATATAGATTGGTTGGGTATGGTCAAGGCACGACTGAGGAAAGACTCCGGGAAGTTTGAACTGACCCAGAGCAATGTAGTGTGCTTATCTTCCAAGTGCTCCTTCATCCACAAAATCTCAATCATTCTGTCAGATAAGCTGCCACAGAACTATGAATGGAATGAGAATGGAGAAAAGATATATCAAGCAAAGCACAAGGCCATATTGGGCAAGGATGAGTCCCTACCTGGACAATCTGATGAAGATCCAACTCCTTATGTGCCCAAACCCAAGGGAGAAAAGAAGGGAAAAGATAAGGCAACTGCATCATCTGAAGCGCAGGGAACGGCCATTCCGGAAAAGAGGATGAAGAGGAATGATCTGGCCAAAAAACCAGATGCTCAGCGGAAACGTTAGAAGAGAGTGACTTCTCCTCTGAAGACTGCTCCAAGTTCTGCCCAGCAAGTTAGCAGAACGAAAAATCTGATGCAAGTGGAATCAGAAGAGGAGATAGCAGTCCGCTCTGAGCCCACTACCAGAGAAGTAAGGGAAGAGCAGATGACCGCAGCAGAAGGAGAGAAATTGCCGGAAGGACGTAGTGGAGCAACTCGAGGAAGAATCACCATCCGATTCTCTGCCTCTCACCACGATCTTCCAGAGAGCAAGATCGCCAACGCCCACTTCCAAATCACCATCACCCTCTCCTCACAAAACCTTCTCACCCTCACCCTCACCTATCAGATCACCCAGATCACCCAGATCTCCCACACCACCAATCAATGAACCTGTTCAGGACACTGAACACCCTCAAAGCGCTGAAAACGAACCACAAATATCCCAATTTCCAAATAAGTCACAAGCACCTGAGAGATCTGACAAGAGAGTGTCCATCTCTCATAATCCCTTCAACACCAGAACTGTGCTTGCTTCACCTGTTTCAGAAAGCCCCATCATAAGGATAATGAAGCAACAAATCAAGGAGTATCTGCTGGAGCTATGCCCTGAATTGGATCAACATCCTGGCATCCAGCAACAAATAGAAGAGATTGTGTTCTGGAGGGATATCAGACTGAAAAGCATTGAAGAATTTATGATTCTCATGACATATCTGGGATCAGATTTCTTTGTAGACTTGGAGATGAAATGCTTAAACACTGCTTGGATTGAAAGTGCTGTTGAATTGGCATCTGATGATGATATCAGATGGTTGATTCATGAAAGGTTCAAAATTGCTGATAATAGGGAGAAAACCGTTCAACCTCCTGCAGATCATGAGGGAGCTGCCGATGAACCAAGAATGGGTGCAGCAGATGAGACCCGACTTGGCAAAGCTTCAACATCTGACCAGACTGCTACGATGAGCTCTGATACCCTAGATCTTTATACTTAGAAGATTCAAGATGGGATCAAGACTGCTATTGAAGATAAATTCGCAGCGCTCACAACAGATCTGATGAAGTGATTTGAAGAAGAGCAAGCAAAACTAGTTGATAGAGAAAGAAGTCACACAGTTGGGATGCACAGTGCCATCCTCTCTGAAGTTATGCAACTAGTTAATCCTCTTGCCGAGAAGCTAAATCTCGATCGACAAACTCAAGGTTTGCACGGATATGCTCAATCGCATTACTGTGTACTATTGGAGAATGTCTGGGCATCCTTGGAGAAAACTGACAACCACATAGATATGGGTTGGAAATACTTTGTAGCTTCTACAGAACGAGCAAGACAGGATATCGAAGTTGCTCTCAGACGCTTCTTGAAACCTGCACCTTCTGCCACCGTTCAGATCACTCCCCTTGTTGTCGAGGAACTCAGAGAGGAGATCACATGGCAATTCAATGCTCTGAACCGCAGGATGTCCAACCTCTTTGATGAAACCAAAATGGGGGAAGGACAAGAGAATAAAGAGAAGAAAGAAAAACAAACACAGTTGGTAACAATTACATCTCTACCAGAAACCACTGTATCTGACTTGCCAGCCACTTCATCTATTGATCTCGTTGCTGAAGTAAAAGAAACTGTGGAGAAACATAGAAAAGAGATCATCGAAAGGTAAAATTGCTCTTTTCAGAGGTTATTGCAGAGTCGACATAAGATTGAAGACTTTTCTTCGCTCGTATGTAAAAAGAATGGAAACTGATGATCAGGCCAAGAGCCTTGAACTCGCTAAAAAATTAGCTGAAGAAGACGAACAAGAAGAATCTGAGCAGACTCTGAGGAGAAAGAAAGGCAAAGGCAAGATGATGAAAGCAACTGCGGAAGATCAGAGACAAGGTCAACCATTCTCTACCAAAAGCCAGATGACTCCTGAACAAGTTCAAGAGCAAACAAGACAGAGAATTAGAGAGGCCGCCATCAAAAAACAGAAGTTAGCAGAGGCTAAGGTACTGAACATCGCTACATCCGAAGGAAAGGAAGAACGGCCGCAGCAGCAGGAGATTGCTTGGGAGAAGAATGCCCTTCCAGCACCTGTTAAAGACATCCTCTGTGCACGGCTAGATCTGCTTCCAGAATGGGATCAGATCAGAGGAGAATGGTTATGTGACGTACACATCCTGGAGAAGATTCCGATTCATCAAAATCAGACTGAAAATGATGATGAATTCCGGAACTGGTTAGAAACAATGTATCCAGACTTCTACCAGACAGTGATGAAAGAAGGGAAAATCATGTCACTAATACTAGAAGCTCCACCCTTTGAACTACTCCTTCCACCTTTGCGTCCAGACAAAAAAGCTAGATTCTGTAAAATTCAAGAATGCCTACTTTGGATTTGCTGAAAAAGGAGGGATCCATAGAAGAGAAGATCTGGACATACTAATGCAAAGGATGTACAAGATGTTTGGCATCCCCAAAGAGCTGCAAATGTTCAAGTACACCTGAGGAAGACAACTTGGAATCAGATGATAGGTACGTTTTTCATGTATTCTATAACGCACACACCTATCTGAATGAAATATTTCATCTCTCTGATTCTAAGACAAACATCTCATTGTCTTCTGAAATATGTACTGCATTTCATTATCTGCATTTCTATTCATGGTATCTGTTTTTCTGATTAAGTGTTTTGGTTCCATCAAAAAGGGGGAAATTGTTGGGAAATTTGTATTTAAGTTTTGATGGAAGTTCCAAAACAGGTTGTAATAGGACCAGTCAGACCTGTTAGCTAACTGATGACTTAGAATCAGATTAAGATGACCAGCTGAAATGTATAGATAGCTGATGTAAAAGATAGGTCACATATTGAGATGGAACTCAATATGTATAGGTCAGGTCGAAGTATCAGATGACCCAGATAAGGTCAGATGATCAGAAGGCTAAGAACAAATCAGAAGAAAAGAAGTCAGAAGATCAGGTGAAGACAGAAGACACTGAAGACTCGGATGAACCTGAAGACTCAGATGAACCTGAAGACTCAGATGAACCTGAAGACTCAGATAAACCTGAAGACTCAGATGAACCTGAAGACTCAGTAACAAACTTGAAGACTCAGTATGACTGAAGACACTGAGGCTCAGAGTCACCTGAAGATCAGAAGACTACCAAAAGACCTGAAGACCTATATCAGCCGAGTCTGCATATTGAGCTAAGACAATCTGCATCAGAAGACTCAACAAGGTAGACTGATCAGTTATCTGATCAAATCAGCTCACACCTGGCGTCAATCAAATGATACACCAGACAAGACGAATCTTCTACAAAAGGAATATCAATCGTCTAACGGACAAATTACTGAAGTGCCGCCTCGCGAAGCCAAGGAGAAAGCGACACGTGCACAAAAAGAGCTGACAATACGGGATTCGACGCTGCGGACATAAATGGCGCTAATCATGCCTACGGCCACGCCGATATTCGGACCACGTCACAATCATATCTTACAGCCTACCTAATATAGCCCGAAATTTAAATTGCTCTCCAACGGCTCTTTGATTTCGAGGTCTATAAAATGGGATCGATCTTCAATATAGAAGACACACACAAGAGTGAGGTCGAACACTAAGAACTAACACGGAGACACAACAAAAGAAGCAAAAACTACAGCAAAATCTCCGCTCGAAGAACATCATATTTGAAGATTATTCTTAGAGTGTTCATCCCATAGTTTTTAGCAAGAAATCCTATCCACTAGCATTTGGCTACATAAACACTTGGATAGATTTCCAGTTGGAACCACAACAAATCTTTACCCAAACTCTAAGTTGGTTAAGTTTGTTACCGCAAGATTTCAGACTAAGGATTCTAGTTTCTGATTTCTGGTTCGGTTGAGTGTGAACTCAATAAATATATGTTGGGTGTTGGACTAACACATAAAATTAAGTCCAGCTGGTTAAGTTGGTTAAGTTGGTGCCCCTGTGTTAAGGGAAGAGTGGACGTAAGACGGGTTTTGTCTGAACCACTATAAAATCTTGTGTGCATTTACTTGCTTTCTTATTGCTTTTACACTATTCACACAAACCGAAGTTTAAAAGCGCATACATATTCTAAGTTAAGCTCGATCCGCACTAAGCAATCGATCGATCAAAGTTGACACCTTAGTTAGCCGGTTGAAAACCGACTTAAGAATCAATTGATAAACCGTTTTTCACACGGGTATTTATGTTTTCAAAGACTCTCGGTTAAACCGACAAGATATCAAACCGGTTCCGCCCCGTGCACTCAAGAAGATTGAACATCACCAAAATCGACTCACTAGCACTCTGATCAGGCAATCTGCAAATCACACCTGATCCGCACGAAAAGTTTTCAGAAGTCTATTCACCCCTCCCCTCTAGACTTCTGCCCTCACAAAACCCGTTCGGGACCTACATATGCTTCTTTTCCCTCCTGTATTTCATAAAACACTATTTTAATCATGGTGTATTATTTGATTGGATGTTCAGGTGGTGAAACAAAACCTTTCGGTTTCTTCTGATCACTCACACTCACAAGCAAACCCTCCTCACTCAAACCCTTACTCAAACCCTTTGAACCTTCCTTCAGAAATGACCTCACTGAACCCAGATTATGATTCCACAAATGTTGGTGGATCATTGTCTTCATCCATCCCAAAATCCATTTCCGTACTAGTTTCCTGAAAATACCCCTCACTCTCTGGTTCGACTAGTCATCGAACAAATGCTTGAGGAAAACCCTCTGGTTCTTCCTAATGTATTTGTAGGGAGAAAACAAGTCAACATTAATGATTATGTTGATCTCTCTGCAAAACCCTTAACCACAGAAATCCCTGATGAACCTTCTCCTAAACCCAAAAAAAAAATACCACTAAAAATGCTGATATTGAAATGCATGATGTTGATTCCTCCGATTCAGAAGGAATGGGGGAGAAATTGAAGAACATTCGGCTGAGGAAGAAGCAGTTAACTCCCAAAAGAGGTGTTGGGAGATGGGGAAAGAGGAGGATGTCTCAAAGGAACCTTGGTAAGAAAGTGGATTACACTGGAAAATGCCCCAAAAGGAATGATGGTGGTGTTGATGATCCAATTCAAGTGGAAGATTCTAATGATGAGATGAAAATTCCAAAAGTTCCTGTTACTGAGCCAAAAGATTCAGATGATGACTTAACAATGGAAGAACTGATGGCAAAGAAAAAGAAACGAACCAAAAGGAGAAATTAACCATCTGAGAATGTTGAAAGAGATGATTCTGAAAAAGAAGAAGCTGAGGCAGATGATTCTGAGGAAGAAATGGATCATGAAGAAGAGGAACCTGAGGAAGATGTCCCTGAAGAAGATGATGAAGCTGATGAAAATGTACAGGAAGATGATCCTGTTAAAGATCAAACTGCTGATGAGTTTGATCATCTCTTTGATTCTGATTAGGTAACAATGCTTGACTGAACCCTGATGATAGAATTGAATTTGATAGGAAGTCTAGGGTTGTCAAAACCATGTTGAAGAGGCATATTGTTGATTAAAGAACCATTAAACTTTATGAATTTGAAGCCAACAATATGATAAGATTTCTAGAGAATAGATCCATATTGCATGCTCTTCAATATGATAAACCATACTATGTGCATTGGGTTGCTGAATTCTATGTTAATATGAAGAAGAGTTGTGGTGATAGACAATCTTCTAATTATGGGAAAGTAAGGTTTAGGCATAATGTTGTTACCATCACTCCTAGACGCATCAATATTTTCCTAAAGATTAGGAATGTGGAGGAAGAACCTATTGATCTAGAAATTGGGGAAGTGATGTCTGTGATAACTGGAGGAAGATATTCTAAATGGACATTACAATTTTCTGCTGCCAAGTTGACTTCTCTCTATTCAGTGATGCATAAATTATGGGTCTCAAACTTGTTTCCTTCTAGAAACTCCACTGTGCTTACTAAAGAACAGACTTTCCTACTTTACAAGATTGTTCATCTGAACAAATTCAATATAGGACAAATCATATTTGACAATATGATGTCTCTTGCTGGAAAACATTGTGATGGTGGATTGTTTCCATATCCAAGCTTGATCTGTCAGTTCTTGGATAACTTGAAGTTTGACAGACCTAGAGGAGAGAAGATAAGTGGTTTTATCCATAGTTTTGGGATTTTCCCAGTTCTGAAAGGTGGTAACCATGTAGTTGATCTACCTATGGAGGAACCTGAACAGCAAACAGAGAATGTTGCCCATTCTATTGGAAACATTCCTTACAACATCACAAGACATGCTGGTATCCCCTCTGTAACTTTTTATAATTCTTTCATTACTGATCAAATTCAATCCATCCAGCACAGTATAGATGCTCTGCTTAAACAGGAAACCTTCTGGAGAAGCCTGCTTTCTACTCAACAAGGGGAGGATCACCTGATGATGGTGAAAATGATGGTGGTGATGATGGAGTTGGTCCATCTGGCCATGCAGGTGAGAAGGATAATGAACCAGATGCTGCTGAGGATGATGATGGTGCTGCTCCACAAGCTGATCAGAATGATGTTGAAGACATAGAGGTTGAAGATGTTGTACAAGATGTTGTTAATGAGGCTGTGGAGGATGTTGTGGAAGATGTACTCAATGTTGCTGCTGAACAGATTGTTCCTGATGACCCTGAACCAGTTGGAGATGGTGATGTTGCTGATGATAGCACTGATGAAGACTTGAGAAAGACTCCAGACAGGGAGAGTATGTCTCCTGAGAGTATTGTTGTGCTTGATCAGTTGTATGGTCCTGACAATTGGTGAACAAATTCATGACAGGGGGAGTTTTTTATGTATGAGGCAGCATTTGCAGATTATGGAGATGCCTTCATTCCAATGGCCCAGTCCTTCCCTATACTTAACTATAAAAATTTCTTTCTGTGTTGTAATATTTTATTTATTGCTCTTTACTTTATAAACTCTGTTAACGGACAACTAGATGATAGGTTTATGTTTTTGTCATTTACTTTATGTTAGATACTTTGTTGGCCTAAGTACTCTGCTGATGTACTTAGTGCTTGTGTTTGTTGTCTGTTTTTAAATTATGATTTGTT
This sequence comes from Stenogyne calaminthoides, assembly GCA_037126765.1. NCBI lineage: Eukaryota > Viridiplantae > Streptophyta > Magnoliopsida > Lamiales > Lamiaceae > Stenogyne > Stenogyne calaminthoides. The sequence goes on along the minus strand of JBBCBC010000027.1, from coordinate 14,548,446 downwards.
TGAATAGTAGTTGTTCTCTGAATGGCTATTATTTGTTTCTTTCCTGACATAAGTTCGGATGTTTTTTTAACATCAGGTGTGTTGTAGTAGAAAGGTCAAATTGGGGGAGTTTGTTGATGTTGCACAGATGTTGTTCTAGATGTTGAACAACATTCTGCACAACATCATAAATTTGCCATTTCTCATAACAATGACTCCGTTTTATTAGATGTGTTTTTGTTGGAAAATTCGTAGTTTTGATGGAAGTTCCAAAACAGTTGTAATAAGATCAGTTGAACCTGTTAGGCGACTGATGATGTGTTAGGAAACCAGCTGAACATGTTAGACAGCTGATGAATTAGACTAAATCACATATTGAGGGGGAACTCAATATGTATAGGTTTAGATCATAAGCGAAGATCAGAAGCAAAGATCAGAAGACTTATTCTATGAGGACATCAGCAGAGTCGATAGGTTGAAGCTAAGACAACCATATCAGAAGACTCAAGGTTACTGATCAGTTGTGTACTGATCAAATCAAGCTAAGTCAGAAAAGTGATAAGCCTATTTACTTATCCAAGGCATACGATGTTTATCAGATCAGAAGAATATTTACACTGCTGGCTTTACAACGGATCTGGCGATGCAGGATATGGCGTATCAGGGCAAACGACTAGAAAGGACAAAATTGCCCGAAATGGCATGGCCTTCCTGAGCACGTCAAATCAAGCCTGCAAGCTACCTAAAATAGACTAATATTCAAATTGCTCTCCAATAGCTCTTTGATTTCAAGGCCTATAAATATGGGATCAACCTTCATTCTAAGGTTACGGAAATTATTATCAAGCTCAAGCACAAGCAAGATTTCCGCACGAAGAACACAAATTAAGAATATTTTCTAAGTGTTCATCCCGTAGTTCTTAGCATAGAATTCTTATCCTCTAGCTTTAGGCTACTCAAATATTAGAATAAAATTCAGTTGGAACATACAAATCTTATACCCAAACCCACAAAGTTAGGTTAAGTTTGTTTAAGCAAGATTTCAGGCTAGGGATTCTAGTTTTTGATTTCTTGGATTATTGAGTGAGATATCTTGAAATATCTGTTGTATTGTGTTGGACTAACAGATTAATCTAAGTCCAGATTGGTTAAGTGAGTGCCCCTAGTAATAGGGAAGAGTGGACGTAGGACGAGTTGTCCGAACCACTATAAATCTTGTGTGATTTATCTGCTTTACACTCGTAGCACACTACCTACTTTATATTTCATGCATGTTCTGAGTCTGGATCAGATTTGCATCAAGCAACTGATCTGATCAGTTTGACACCTTTGTCATCTGATCTAAAACAGATTACTCAGAATCTGATTTGAGCAAAGTGGTTTTTCACACGGGTTAACTTATCTTTCGCACAAACAGTTGAGCTGATAGACGTTAAACTGATCTGCTTCCAAGCTGTCAATAAGTCGGATATATCAGTCCGTACTGTTACACTCGCACTCTGATCAGGCATACTTGAATATCCACACCTGTTCTCACAAAAGTTTTAAAAGTCTATCCACCCCTCTCCTCTAGACTTCTAATCTCACAAAACCCGTTCGGGACCTACAGTTTTTCTATGTTTCCTACATTGCAGGTTGAAGAAAATTTCAGTTATTGTCAAGCGGTTGCATTGTGGTGGAGTGAGAATAGAAAGATCATGGGTGGTTACACCAAGATCATGGAGATAGTGGAGGAGATGTTCAAGGCTTTCCAAGCCTAGTGGATAGGACAATGCAGTTGATCTTCAAGCCTTTAAATAGACTGCAATGATCGACATTCAAGTTCGAGAAAAAGTGAAATACCATTTGCTCTACTCCAAACTTAAGAGAGTAACATCCGAGACACAACCGTGAGTGGAGTGTGAGGGTTGATGCTATTGTTGGGGAATAAGTTGCACGGATCTATTCGGGATAAATATTTAAATACAAATTTAATTCTGATAATTATTACTAGCATGAATTAATCCTATATTAATTCAAATAATAATTCAACAACAAATCATGCATATAATTAGTTCACGTAAATCCTACGTGTGCGGAATTACTACGAGTTTACGTAAATATACCTCTTGGAATGGTAATGGCCACGTTGATTAAACACACCAAAAAACCTTCCCAAGTATTCCCTTAATCCTTGCTCGACAATCCGGTGGTAGGATGCTCGCGAACAATTAACAAAAGGAAAATAAACTTTGTTGCACCACCTTTGTGGATTTACTAATTTTTCCAGCACATGGAATTGTACACTACTCACAATTGACGTTTTTCGAAAAAATACAATCTGTCGACGTTTCAAAATATTTGATATTTTATCGACGCTGATATTTTTCCGAAAAACCAATTTTCGTGTGTCTTTCTGGGAATGAAACATTCATCCCCTATTTATAGAGGGTGGTGGTCGAAATTTCATGTGAAATAGGGAGGAAAAAATCGTTTCTTGATCTCCAAGAAATCTTGAATATATCTCATATATTCTTTTCTCCATAATTAAAATATTCCACAAAATCACACTCTCTTATTTGTTATGGAATATTTCGAAATATTAGGGAACAAGAATCCAAGATTTGGATCTTTCTCCCCTTTTTATTCATAATTTTCAAAAAATAATAGGAAAAATATGCAACAAGATTTATTTTATTTTTAAACACCTTTTTCAGTTATTGGACTTTATGTTGGGCTACTTAGGGGGCCTTTAGGAGAATTAAGATTGGACCTTCCAATGGATCTTGAATTATCAATATTGAGCCACAATATTATTCAAGCCTATAAATATTAATTAATCCCTCTACATAATTAATATTGCACTATCCATCTTAACCCATATTACAGTCAATATGGCTCCCGGTTATTATTTCCCGTGTTTAATATTATCTAGCCCATTAATTAATTCAAGTCACTGAAATAGCTTTCCATTAATTAATATCTTTTGTCCTTGGTTAAGGAACGGTTCAACATTATTATCCATACCGGAAACTAGTTCCACTTGCAAGATTTGGTATGATAAATCTTATGAACCTCCCAAGGGGGCAAATCGAACAAGCGTACTTGCACACGATTCTCCTTATTAAATCTTAGCAATCACATGTGACCAATAATATTGCACAAGATAAAAAGTATTGAATCTCGTTGATTCTCTACCCGTGATAAGTCAAAGCAATAGTTACCAACCACACGTGATCCTATTTAAGGGACGAAGATTAAGAAATAACGAACCACTGAGGTCTAATTCTTCCTTGTTCAGTTCTGAAGAATTTGTCCTCCTGTAGGTCCTATTCAGTGCATCAGTCACGCACTAGTGTAATCTCTTGGTCAAGACAAGCCAATCTGAGCCTTACACTTCAACCTTTCACGATGGATTATTCATTTTCATCTAGGTCATGAATGGTGTACTTTTGATTACAAGGGACTGTTAATTTAATCTTCTGTGATCTGGTATCACTAAATTAACTACAATGTAACACGTACTATTTATTGAACAGTTATGCAGTAAATATATGTAACATTCGATGATATTTAAAGCAGTGATAAACAATTTATTTCAGTAAATAAGTCCGAAATTCAGTTTTGATTATACAAAGTAAAAGCATACTTTCCAGTATAATCCCAACAATCTCCCACTTATACTCAAAGTCTGCTTTTAAGTTTACTACAACATGTCTCGTGTAGTTCCTAATACGTGACATCTAATGTCACCTACACGAACCTAATAATTTCTCCCACTTATACTCAAAGCAGATTGGCAACGGTCTTGACACCCATGGATCTGCTAGGTTATCTTCTGACGCTATCTTTGCCACCTCTATATCTCCTCTCTTAACGATATCTCGTATAAGATGGTATTTCCTTTCAATGTATTTGCTGGCATTGTGGGCTCTTGGTTCCTTGAATTTGCAAATGCTCTAAGCATTGTCACAATAAACAAATGATTCTCTTTGGGCAAATTCGAACTACATTCAAGTCCACTAGGAAGTTCTTGGCCAAACCGCTTTTCGCCGCCTTCGCATGGCGGCTACATATTCGGCTTCCATGGTAGAATCTGCGATGCATTTACGCTGACGCTTCTCCATGTCATGGCTCCTCCCCATGCAAAAACACACTACCGGAGGTAGATTTTTCCGAATCTAAGTCCGATTGGAAATCCGAGTCAGGTGTGGCCGATGGGGATTGGGACTATCTCGACCGATAAATTAACATTCTATCCCGAGTTCTTTTCAGATACTTCAGAAATGTTTTTAATTGCCTCCCAATGTTTTTTCCCGGGTTACTTTGATATCTTGCCACCATGCCAACGGCAAAGCATATATCCGGTCTCGTACACAGCATTGCATACATAAGGCTTCCGACAGCCGAAGCATATGGAATGCCTTTCATGTCATCTATCTCCCTTTGTGTCTTAGGGCACATTTTCTTGGATAGATGGATTCCATGTCTGAAAGGTACGAAGCCTTTCTTGGAATCCTGGATGCTGAATCGTTTCAAGACAGTGTCTATGTCTGAAGCTTGCGACAAGCCTATCATCATTTTCTTGCGATCTCGAGTGATCTTGATCCCAAGGATGTGTGCGGCTTCCCCTAAGTCCTTCATATCAAACTATTTTGAAAGCCATGCCCTTACGTCTGATAACACCTTTACATCGTTCCCGATGATCAGAATGTCATCTACGTATAGTACTAAGAATACCAATGCAATTCCGACACGCTTTTATACACACAACTTTCGAACTCATTTTGATCAAACCCATAAGACTTTATAACATGATCAAAACATTGGTTCCAAGCTCTGGATGCCTGTTTGAGTCCGTAAATGGACTTCATGAGCTTACAAACTAGGTGTTCTTGGCCTTTTTCAATGAAGCCTTGGGGTTGTTGCATATAGATCTCTTCATCAAGACTTCCGTTAAGGAAAGCTGTCTTGACATCCATTTGCCAGATTTCAAAGTCGAGATGCGCAACAATCGATAAGAGAATTTGGATGGACTTGAGCATGGCTCTTTGTAAAAAAAAGTTTCCTCATAGTCGATCCCTTCTTTCTGAGTATAACCTTTCGCCACGAGTCTTGCCTTGAAGGTTTCCACCTTCCCGTCCGGTCCTCTTTTTCTCTTGTACACCCACTTGCAACCAATGGGTTTGACCCCATTAAGTTGTTCGACTAGCTCCCACACTCTGTTATGATCCATAGAACCCATTTCGGCTTTCATTGCTGTTTGCCAAGAAACTGCATCCTTGTCTTGGATTGCCTCGTCATATGTCCATGGGTCTGATTAGTCTTGACCGAGGATCAAGTCCGAGGACTCTCCTATCCCCATGAATCTCTCGGGTTGTTTCACAACCCTCCCACTACGACGAGGTTCTGGTTGTGTAAGTGTGTTGTTTGGTATGTCATCTTGTACAGTTGGCACTGAGGTTAGCCCCCTTAGCTCATTTAAGGTAATCTCACTTCTGGGTCTTCTTTCGTTCATATAGTCTTCTTCCAAAAATCTAAAGTGGGTGCTTATTACCACCTTTTGATCTTCGGGACCATAGAACATACACCCTTTTGTTCCCTCTGGGTATCCCACAAACAAACTTAATTCTGATCGAGGATCCAATTTACCGGCTTCCTTGTCCAACACGTAGGCCGGACACCCCCAAATCTTCATGTGTCTCAAACTGGGCTTGAGCCCGGTCCACAATTCTTTGGGAGTTTTGGGAACCGATTTGGATGGCACCAAGTTCAGAATGTAGGCTCCTTTTTCCAAGGCATGACCCCAGAACGACTTGGGAAGATCCGCATAACTCATCATAGATCTAACCATTTCCAAAAGAGTTATGTTTCTTCGCTCTGCAACCCCATTTTGTTGAGGGGTTCCGGGTGCAGTTAGATGGGATGCAATCCCTTTATCAGACAAGTAGTTCAAAAACTCATCGCTGAGGTATTCGCTTCCACGATCGGATCGTAGAGACTTGATACGTTTTTCCCTATGATTCTCTGCTTGAGCCTTAAATTCTTTGAATTTCTCAAAGGTCTCAGATTTATGCTTCATAAGGAAAATATAACCGTACCTTGAGTAGTCATCAATGAAAGTGACGAAATACTCATAACCTCCTCTTGCTTTGGTTGACATTGGACCACATACATCTGTGTGAACGATTTCTAACACTTCTTTGGCTCTATCCCCTTGGCTCCGAATGCCCTCTTGGTCATTTTACTCTCCAAACATGATTCGCAGGTTGGAATTGGTTCAACTTGGAGAGACTCCAGTGAACCTGCTTCTACCAACCTTTGGATCCTCTTTGGATTAATATGTCTCAATCTTAGATGCCATAGAAGTGTCTCGTTCACGTTTTCTTTTATCTGAAACAGTTGATGTGTTATAGGATGCATTTCGTGAGTGGTGTGCACAGTTAATTGTATAGAGATTTTCCATCAATGTCCCATAACAGATACACTCATCATTTCAAGAAATGATTTCATTCTTATTAGAAGAAACTAAGTGTCTATTAATGAAATTTTAGAAACCGAAAGTGAATTCTTTCTAAAACTGGGAACATAAAGAACATCTCTTAAAAATTAGAACTCTGTCTTCAAAAGACAGGTGCACTTCTCACTCTCGTAGCATCGCCCAGTGTGATGAGGATCTCACTGCCACTAAGTTGTCAGATCAGTTTGAACCCGTGAAGCAAACATGATTAGTGGATCCCGTATCAACTACCCATGAATGAGAAGTATACGCCGCTAAACAAGTTTCAACAATTAGTGCGTGAGAATTACCTTTCTTTCCGGCCCTTTTGGGGTTGGAACAGGCAAACCTCCATTGTCCTCTTTCACCGCAGCTTAAGCACTTCCTCTTTGGATTTTTCTTGGCACCACCAGCATTCGTCATCTTATCATTGCCCTTGGCAACAGTTGAGTCTGATTGCTTATGGCCATTGGTCACCTTCTTCTCCTTGCCATCCCTTGGCCTTGTTGGGATTATACTGGAAAGTATGCTTTTACTTTGTATAATCAAAACTGATTTTCGGACTTATTTACTGAAATAAATTGTTTATCATTGATGCTTTAAATATCATTGAATGTTACATATATTTACTGCATAACTGTTCAATAAATAGTACGTGTTACATTGTAGTTAATTTAGTGATACCAGATCACAGAAGATTAAATTAACAGTCCCTTGTAACTAAAAGTACACCATTCACGACCTAGATGGAAATGAACAATCCATCGTGAAAGTTGGAAGTGTAAGGCTCAGATTGGCTTGTCTTGACCAAGAGATTACACTAGTGCATGACTGATGCACTGAATAGGACCTACGGGAGGAAAAATTCTTCAGAACTGAACAAGGAATAATTAGACCTCAGTGGTTCGTTATTTCTTAATCTTCGTTCCTTAAATAGGATCACGTGTGGTTGGTAACTATTGCTTTGACTTATCATGGGTAGAGAATCAACGAGATTCAATACTTTTTATCTTGGGCAATATTATTGGTTACATGCGATTGCTAAGATTTAATACTGAGAATCGTGTGCAAGTACGCTTGTTCGATTTGCCCCCTTGGGAGGTTCATAAGCTTTATCATACCAAATCTTGCAAGTGGAACTAGTTTCCGGTATGGATAATAATGTTGAACCGTTCCTTAACCAAGGACAAAAGATATTAATTAATGGAAAGCTATTTCAGTGGCTTGAATTAATTAATGGGCTAGATAATCTTAAACACGGGAAATAATAACCGGGAGCCATATTGACTGTAATATGGGTTAAGATGGATAGTGCAATATTAATTATGTAGTGGGATTAATTAATATTTATGGGCTTGAATAATATTGTGGCTCAATATTGATAATTCAAGATCCATTGGAAGGTCCAATCTTAATTCTCCTAAAGGCCCCCTAAGTACCTCAACATAAAGTCCAATAACTGGAAAATGTGTTTAAAAATAAAATAAATCTTGTTGCATATTTTTCCTCAAAATTTCGAAAATTATGGATTAAAGGGGGAGAAAGATTTTCTTTGAATTTTGTTATGGAATGAAGATATGTATTCTTGGAATACAAGATTATCTCATTAAATTCAAGAAATCTCCCACTTGGTTATCCATATAGTATATTTCGAAAATCTTGAAATATAAAGGGCAAGAAAGATTTTCTTGATTTTCTTGAAAATATAGGTATTTCTTGAAATACAAGAATATCTCATAAATTCAAGAAGATCCAAATCTTGGATTCTTGTTCCCTATATTTTTCCGAAAATATTCCATAACAAAGAGGAGTTGGGATTTTTGTGGAATATTTTAATTATGGAGAAAAGAATATATGAGATATATTCAAGATTTCTTGGAGATCAAGAAAAAAAATTTCCCATATTGTTTTATCCTAAAATTTTCGACCAACACCCTCTATAAATAGGGGATGAGTGTTTCATTCCCAAGTACAATTCCATGTGCTGGAAAAATTAGTAAATCCACAAAGGTGGTGCAACAAAGTTTATTTTCCTTTTGTTAATTGTTCGCAAGCGTCCTACCACCGGATTGTCGAGCAAGGATTAAGGGAATACTTGGGAAGGTTCTTTTGGTGTGTTTAATCAACGAGGCCATTACCATTCCAAGAGGTACGTTCACATGAACTCGTAGAAATTCCGCATGCGTAGGATTTACGTGAATTGATTATATGCATGATTTGTTGTTGAATTATTATTTAAATTAATATAGGATTAATTCATGCTAGTAATAATTATCAGAATTAAATTTATATTTAAATATTTATCCCGAATAGATCCGTGCAACTTATTCCCCAACAACTGGTATCAGAGCCTCAGTTTCGGGCTCTGAATTTTTAAAATTGTAATTTAATTAGTTTTCATTAAATTTGAAATTGGATAGTAGAATTGCTAGATCTGATTTGCATGTATCCAATTGTCATGGAATTTAATGTGTTTATTTATGCATGCATATAAATTGTGGTTTTTAATTCGATTCGTTCGAATTCATTTTGCCTCGTGAGAAAATCCACGAGTAGATTAGGATTTGTTTGATTTGATCAATGTAATAGACTAGTCTAGATCTAGGTTTATTAATTTTTTGTAAATAAATTGTAAATCGGATCTAAACGGAGGCGAGACGAAGAATTAAAGGATAGATCCGAATCTGACGACGACGTGCATCGCATTAAACGTGCTAAGGAGGCACGCCGCGATCGGACGCCGCCATGCGCGCGGGCCAGACGCTAGGCATCGGGCGGGATCGACGCCAGGGCGCCGATTGGGCGATCTAGCACGGGCGCTTGAAGGGGGCTGGGCCATGCGCGCCAGCGGCCGAGGCGGACGGCTGGCTGAAGCGGCCGCCGCCGGGATGTGGGGCACCGCCGAGATCTACGGCGAGGCGAGGCGGGTACTGCAGAGCCGCTGGTTCCTTGTCGACTGCCGCTTCTTGGTGAGGTGCAGGCAAAGTGAGCTCGCCGAGGTCGACTCGACCAAGGGGCCGGCCGAATGCGGGCGTGCATCCCGGCTGCGAGCTACTTGGCGTGGCGTTTCGAGACAAAGTACTTTTCGAGACGATCGAGTGGGAGAAATTCAAGACAGCGATTTCTTCAAAATCAAACCAAGAAAAATCAAACCATGACAATTGGATAATTTGTGTCCAATATGTTTATTTTTCCGCTTTGCTTGATTTATTATTGTGTTTTCTTGTGCTTTATTTAATTTGTTTAAATGTGTTTGCATGAGAGTTGCCCTATGAAAAATCTCACCTTCAAAAATTACTAAGTATGTTTAAATAATTAATTGATAATTTTATTCCGGAAAATAAAATTGAATTAATTTTGACCTCCATGATTTATTTATTTGTGAATTCTTTTGGAGAAATTCCCCCCACGGGACGGTCAAAAGTTAGCTTTCACATGAATGAATTCCAAATGGATGATTGTGGATTATTACTAGTGGCGACGATGACCCTCCCCACGAGGCTCGTTCAAAGCGAAATAATAATTCTGTATTTAATCATGGTTATTACTTAGGTATAAAATTGATATGCATATACTTCCCCGAAGTCCCTGTCAATTTTATATTGGTCAAGTGGGAGCCAATTATTAATCTGGGTATTAAAGGTTTAATAACTGTTCTTGTTTGTAACCTGCTTGAATGTGTTTAAATAATGACCCACCCCACGTGGCTTATTTAAATTGTTTTGAGATGTTGGCTGATGCATGTTCATAATTTTTTGAGATTTTAATATGATGCATGTGATCGAACCTTGTGATATATTTGTGCTTATGCATATTATTGCTTATTTTAGTTCATCATGTCGCAACCTTTTAATCCACTGTTAGATACACTCAAAGAACACCAATTAACTGGTGACAACTATAATGTTTGGAAACAAAATATGAGTTTTGTCCAACCTGCACAAGAACATCATTGGGTTCTTGATGTACCCAAGCCACGTAAGTCTACTGATGAATCACCTAATGCGGAAAGACACTTGTATAATATTTGGGAGCAGGCCAATGAACCCATGAAACGTGTAATCTTGACTTCACTGTCTGATGATTTGAAACACATTCATGAAGGTGTTGAGTCTGCTGCAGAAATTATGCAAAGTTTTGAATAAATGTTTTTAACAAAAGACCGCATGATCAATCAGTTTAAAAATGACGACGTGGCCAGGCTAAAGATGGCTGAGGGAACACCCGTAAGGGAGCATGTTCTCAGAATTAAACATCATTTTGAAAAACTGGCTTATCTCGGTACTAAGTATTGTGATGATGCCCAAATCAAATTTCTTTTGCTAACTCTTCCAAGGTGCTTCGATGGGTTTTACTGTAGTTTTGTGATGAGTGATCACATGTTTACTATGGACATCCTACTAGAAGCCTTGGAGAAAATAGAGAAGCATTTAGGAAAGAAAGACGAAGCATTGGTGACCAAAAGTCTTTTCTCAAGATCTAGGCCAATGGAAGGTAAGTCTCAAGAAAAGGAAAGTGGTCAGAACCAAAGCAATCTCATCACTAAGAAAAGTGAGAAAAAGACAGCTAGGTGTTTGGGTGTCAAGAAAGTACCAAAAGGAAAATATTTTAACTGCGGTGAGAAAGGACATTGGAGGTTAGCCTGTTCCAAACCCAAAAGGAATGGAAAGAAAGGTAATTCTCACGCACTAGTTGTTGAAACTTGCTTAGCGGCGTATACCTCCCATTTATGGGTAGTGGATACGGGAGCCACTGATCATGATTGTTTCACTTTACAGGGGTTCAAGCGGACCCGGCAACTAAGTGACAATGAGATCCTCATCACACTGGGCAATGCTACGAGGGTGGCAGTTGAAGCAGTGGGAGAAGTGCACCTGTCTTTTGAAGACAGAGTTTAAATTTTAAGAGATGTTCTTTACGTTCCAAATTTTAATTTCAGTTTCTAAACTTTATCTTGATTGATATTCGGTTACTTTTAATAAAGTTGTTACCATTTTTCTTTATGATAAATTTATCTGTCATGGAACGTTATCGAATAATCTCTATACAATTAACTGTGCACACCACTCACGAAATGCATCCTATAACACATCAACTGTTTCCGAGAAAAGAAAACGTTCATCAGACGTGAACGAGACACTTCTATGGCATCTAAGATAGGGACATATAAATCCAAAGAGGATCCAAAGGTTGGTGAAAGACGGTTCACTGGAGTTTCTCCAAGTTGAACCAATTCCAACCTGCGAATCATGTTTGGAGGGTAAAATGACCAAGAGGGCATTTGGAGCCAAGGGGAATAGAGCCAAAGAAGTGTTAGAAATCGTTCACACAGATGTATGTGGTCCAATGTCAACTAAAGCAAGAGGAGGTTATGAGTATTTCGTCACTTTTATTGATGATTACTCAAGGTACGGTTATATTTTCCTTATGAAGCATAAATCTGAGACCTTTGAGAAATTCAAAAAAAAATTAAGGCTCAAGCAGAGAATCATAGGGAAAAACGTATCAAGTCTCTACGATCTGATCGTGGAGGTGAATACCTCAGCGATGAGTTTTTGAACTACTTGTCTGATGAAGGGATTGAATCCCAGCTAACTGCACCCGGAACCCCTCAACAAAAAGGGTTTCAGAGCGAAGAAATAGAACTCTTTTGAAAATGGTTAGATCTATGATGAGTTATGCGGATCTTCCCAAGTCGTTCTGTGGTCATACCTTGGAAACAGCAGCCTACATTCTGAACTTGGTGCCATCCAAATCGGTTCCCAAAACTCCCAAAGAATTGTGGACGGGGCGCAAGCCCAGTTTGAGACACATGAAGATTTGGGGGTGTCCGGCCTACGTGTTGGACAAGGAAGCCGGAAAATTGGATCCTCGATCAGAATTAAGGTTGTTTATGGGATACCCCGAGGGAACAAAAGGGTGTATGTTCTATGGTCCAGAAGATCAAAAGGTGGTAATAAGCACCCACTTTAGATTTTTGGAAGAAGAATATATGAACGAAAGAAGACCCAGAAGTGAGATTACCTTAAATGAGCTAAGGAGGCTAACCTCAATGCCAACTGTGCAAGATGACATACCAAACGATACACTTACACAACCGGAACCTCGTCGTAGTGGGAGGGTTGTGAAACAGCCCGAGAGATTCATGGGAATAGGAGAGTCCTCGGACTTGATTCCCGGACAAGACGAATCAGACCCATGGACATATGGCGAGGCAATCCAAGACAAGGATACAGATTCTTGGCAAACAGCAATGTAAGCCAAAATGGGTTCTATGTATCATAACAGAGTGTGGGAGCTAGTCGAACCACTTAATGGGGTCAAACCCATTGGTTGCAAGTGGGTGTATAAGAGAAAAAGAGGACCGGATGGGAAGGTGGAAACCTTCAAGGCAAGACTCGTGGCGAAAGGTTATACTCAGAAAGAAGGGATCGATTATGAGGAAACTTTTTCGCCCGTAGCCATGCTCAAGTCCATCCGAATTCTCTTATCGATTGTTGCGCATCTCGACTTTGAAATCTGGCAAATGGATGTCAAGACAGCTTTCCTTAACGGAAGTCTTGATGAAAAGATATATATGCAACAACCCCAAGACTTCATTGAAAAAGGCCAAGAACACCTAGTTTGTAAGCTCATGAAGTCCATATACGGACTCAAACAGGCATCCAGAGTTTGGAACCAATGTTTTGATCATGTTATAAATTCTTATGGGTTTGATCAAAACGAGTTCGAAAAAAAGCGTGTCGGAACTGCATTGGTATTCTTAGTACTATACGTAGACGACACTCTGATCATCGGGAACGATGTAAAGGTGTTATCAGACGTAAGGGAATGGCTTTCAAAACAGTTTGATATGAAGGACTTAGGGGAAGCCGCACACATCCTTGGGATCAAGATCACTTTCGAGATCGCAAGAAAATGATGATAGGCTTTATCGCAAGCTTCATACATAGACCTTTGTCTTGAAACGATTCAAAGATCAGATTCTAAGAAAGGCTTCGTACCTTTCAGACATGGAATCCATCTATCCAAGAAAATGAGCCCTAAGACACAAAAGGAGATAGATGACATGAGAGGCATTCCTTATGCTTCGGCTGTCGGAAGCCTTATGTATGCAATGCTGTGTACGAGAACGGATATCCGCTTCTTGCGTTGGCATGGTGGCAAGATATCAAAGTAACCCGGGAAAAAGAACATTGATGGCCAGTTAAAAACATTCTGAAGTATCTGAATAGAACTCGGCATAGAATGTTAATTTATCAGTCAGATAGTTTAATCCCCATCGGCTACACGGACTCGAATTTCCAATCAGACATAGATTCCAAAAAATCTACCTCCGGTAGTGTGTTTTGCATGGGGGGAGGAGCCATGACATGGAGAAGCGTCAGCGCGTAAATGCATCGCAGATTCTACCATGGAAGCCGAATATGTAGCTGCTTGCGAGGCAGCGAAAGAAGCGGTTTGGCTCAAGAACTTCCTAGTGGACTTGAATGTAGTTCCAAATTTGCCCAAAATCAATCATTTATTGTGACAATGCTTGGGAGCGATTTGCAAATTCAAGGGAACCAAGAGCCCACAAGGCCAAAGAAACACATTGAAAGGAAATATCATCTTATATGAGATATCGTTAAGAGAGGAGATATAGAGGTGGCAAAGATAGCGTCAGAAGACAACCTAGCAGATCCATTCACAAAGGGTCTACCTCTGAATACATTCGAGAGACATGTGGAAGGAATGGGTGTCAAGACCGTTGCCAATCTGCTTTGAGTATAAGTGGAAGAAATTATTAGGTTAGGTGTAGGTGACATTAGATGTCACACATTAGGAACTACGAGAGACATGTTGTAGTATACTTAAAAGTAGACTTTGAGTATAAGTGGGAGATTGTTGGGATTATACTGGAAAGTATGCTTTTACTTAGTATAATCAAAACTGATTTTGGACTTATTTACTGAAATAAATTGTTTATCACTGATGATTTAAATATCATCTAATGTTACATATATTTACTGCATAACTGTTCAATAAATAGTACGTGTTACATTGTAGTTAATTTAGTGATACCAGATCACAGAAGATTAAATTAACAGTCCCCTGTAACTAAAAGTACACTATTCACGACCTAGATGGAAATGAACAATCCATCGTTAAAGGTTGAAGTGTAAGGCTCAGATTGGCTTGTCTTGACCAAGAGATTACACTAGTGCATGACTGATGCACTGAATATGACCTACAGGAGGAAAAATTCTTCAGAACTGAACAAGGAAGAATTAGACCTCAGTGGTTCGTTATTTCTTAATTTTCGTTCCTTAAATAGGATCACGTGTGGTTGGTAACTATTGCTTTGACTTATCATGGGTAGAGAATCAACGAGATTCAATACTTTTTATCTTGGCTATATTATTGGTTACATGCAATTGCTAAGATTTAATACGGAGAATCGTGTGCAAGTACGCTTGTTCGATTTGCCCCCTTGGGAGGTTCATAAGCTTTATCATACCAAATCTTGCAAGTGGAACTAGTTTCCGGTATGGATAATAATGTTGAACCTTTCCTTAACCAAGGACAAAAGATATTAATTAATGGAAAGTTATTTCAGTGGCTTGAATTAATTAATGGGCTAGATAATCTTAAACACGGGAAATAATAACCGGGAGCCATATTGACTGTAATATGGGTTAAGATGGATAGTGCAATATTAATTATGTAGTGGGATTAATTAATATTTATGGGCTTGAATAATATTGTGGCTCAATATTGATAATTCAAGATCCATTGGAAGGTCTAATCTTAATTCTCCTAAAGGCCCCCTAAGTAGCCCAACATAAAGTCCAATAACTGGAAAATGTGTTTAAAAATAAAATAAATCTTGTTGCATATTTTTCCTCAAAATTTCGAAAATTATGGATTAAAGGGGAGAAAGATTTTCTTTGAATTTTGTTATGGAATGAAGATATGTATTCTTGGAATACAAGATTATCTCATTAAATTCAAGAAATCTCCCACTTGGTTATCCATATAGTATATTTCGAAAATCTTGAAATATAAAGGGCAAGAAAGATTTTCTTGATTTTCTTGAAAAGATGTGTATTTCTTGAAATACAAGAATATCTCATAAATTCAAGAAGATCCAAATCTTGGATTCTTGTTCCCTATATTTTTCGAAAATATTCCATAACAAAGAGGAGTTGGGATTTTTGTGGAATATTTTAATTATGGAGAAAAGAATATATGAGATATATTCAAGATTTCTTGGAGATCAAGAAAAAGATTTTCCCATATTATTTTATCCTAAAATTTTCGACCAACATGAGTGTTTCATTCCCAAGTACAATTCCATGTGCTGGAAAAATTAGTAAATCCACAAAGGTGGTGCAACAAATGTTATTTTCCTTTTGTTAATTGTTCGCAAGCGTCCTACCACCGGATCGTCGAGCAAGGATTAAGGGAATACTTGGGAAGGTTCTTTTGGTGTGTTTAATCAACGAGGCCATTACCATTCCAAGAGGTACGTTCACGTGAACTCGTTGAAATTTCGCATGCGTAGGATTTACGTGAATTGATTATATGCATGATTTGTTGTTGAATTATTATTTGAATTAATATATGATTAATTCATGCTAGTAATAATTATCAGAATTAAATTTGTATTTAAATATTTATTCCGAATAGATCCGTGCAACTTATTCCCCAACAGGCCTAGAAGATGAAGACGGACCACTTGTCGTCAAAGCTTGAGTTTGGTGCCCTATCAACATCTCTGCCGAGACCAAATCTTGCAACAAATCAGCTTGCGAGGCAAAATTGCTCAGAAACTTTTGGGCATAGAATGAAGTACCAAATTCATCTGAGTCTCCAGATTATAATTTGTACTCATAACTTCAAGTTTGTTCAGATGGGCCATCAATTTTGAGGACGTAATCCCTCACGGGTTTGCCCTCCACCAATTACAGCGACGACATCTCTCGCAAGGTGATCTGACGAGTCTCGCATTTTTGACTCGTCAGTTGGCTCATCTGATTTTGGTGTGTCAAGAATCCACTTGTGCTTTTATGCAGTTAGGACAATTATAATTTTCCGTTTCCAATCAATATAGTTTCCATACTTATTCTATTGACTTTAAGTATAATAGCAGTGGATTAAAAAGTTACGACATGCTGAACTGAAATAAATAATAATATGCATAAGCACAAATATATCACAAAATTCGATCACATGTTTCATATTAAAATCTCAAAAAAAATATGAACATGCATCAGCCAACATCTCAAAACAGTTTAAATAAGCCACGTGGGGTGGGTCATTATTTAAACACATTCAAGCGAGTTACAAACAAAAACGGTTATTAAACCTTTAATATCCAGATTAATAGTTGGCTCCCACTTGACCAATATAAAATTGACAGGACTTGAGGAAAGTATATGCATATCAATTTTATACCTAAGTAATAACCATGATTAAATCTGAGAATCATTATTTCGCTTTTGAGCGAGCCTCGTGGGGAGGGTCATAAATCGCCACTACTAGTAATAATCCACAATCATCCATTTGGAATTTATTCATGTGAAAGCTAACTTTTGGACCGTCCGTGGGGGAATTTCTCCAAAAGAATTCACAAATAAATAAATTCATGGAGGTCAAAATTAATTCAATTTTATTATCCGGAATAAAATTGTCAATTAATTATTTAAACATACTTAGTAATTTTTTTTTGATGGTGAGATTTTTCATTGGGCAACTCTCATGCAAACACATTTAAACAAATTAAATAAAGCACAAGAAAAAACACAATAATAAATCAAGCAAAGCGGAAAAATAAACATATTGGGCACAAATTATCCAATTGTCATGGTTTGGTTTTTCTTGGCTTGATTTTTTGAAGAAACGAATCTTGAATTTCTCCCACTCGATCGTCTCGAAAAAAAAAACTCCGTCTCGAAACGCCCACGTCAAGTAGCTCGCAATGACGGGATGGATCGCATCCCAAGATCCGGCCGAAGTCCGGCCTAGCGAAGTCGCCCTCGGCGTGCCTCAAAGACGCCTCTAAGAAGAAACTTCGGCAAGCGGCGTCGCGTATCAGCGCATCAGCGTGCGTCGCCAACCTCACCTCGCCCGTGAACTTCGGCGGTACCCGCAGCGTCCCCTTGGCGCTCACCTTCGCCCCCCTCCGCCTCGGCCGCTTGACATGGCATAGTCCGCCTAGCAGCGCCGGTCTGCGTCGCCCGTCAGCGCCGTCGCGTCAGGCCGATCCGCCCGGCGCCCTAGCGTCGCGCCCGTCGCGCATGGTGACGTCCGTGTCAGCGCGTGCCTCCTTGGCGCGTTTTGCGCGTCTGCGTCATCGCGTGCTGTTCGGATCTATCCTTTAATTCTTCGTCTCCGCCTCCGTTTCCGATCCGATTACAATTTATTTAAAAAAAATAAATAAACCTAGATCTAGACTAGTCTATTACATTGATCAAATCAAACAAATCCTAATCTACTCGTGAATTTTCTCACGAGGCAAAACGAATTCGAACGAATCGAATTAAAAACCACAATTTATATGCATGCATAAATAAACACATTAAATTCCATGACAATTGGATACCTGCAAAAAAGATCTAGCAATTCTACTATCCAATTTCAAATTTAATGAAAACGAATTAAATCACAATTTAAAATTCAGAGCCCGAAACCGAGGCTTTGATACCAGTTGTTGGGGAATAAGTTGCACGGATCTATTCGGAATAAATATTTAAATACAAATTTAATTCTGATAATTATTACTAGCATGAATTAATCTTATATTAATTCAAATAATAATTCAACAACAAATCATGCATATAATTAGTTCACGTAAATCCTACGCATGCGAAATTACTACGAGTTTACGTAAACATACCTCTTGGAATGGTAATGGCCTCGTTGATTAAACACACCGAAAAACCTTTCCAAGTATTCCCTTAATCCTTGCTCGACAATCCGGTGGTAGGATGCTCGCGAACAATTAACAAAAGAAAAATAAACTTTGTTGCACCACCTTTGTGGATTTACTAATTTTTCCAGCACATGGAATTGTACAGTACTCACAATTGACGTTTTTCGAAAAAATACAATTTGTCGACGTTTCAAAATATTTGATATTTTATCGACGCTGATATTTTTCCGAAAAACTAATTTTCGTGTGTCTTGCTGAGAATGAAACATTCATCCCCTATTTATAGAGGGTGGTGGTCGAAATTTCATGTGGAATAGGGAGGAAAAAATCTTTTCTTGATCTCCAAGAAATCTTGAATATATCTCATATATTCTTTTCTCCATAATTAAAATATTCCACAAAATCTCACTCTCTTATTTGTTATGGAATATTTCGAAATATTAGGGAACAAGAATCCAAGATTTGGATCTTCTTGAATTTATGAGATATTCTTGTATTTCAAGAAATACATATCTTTCATAATATCTTTTCAAGAAAATCAAGAAAATCTTTCTTGCCCTTTATATTCCAAAATTTTCGAAATTTCTCTATGAATGACCAAGTGGGAGATTTCTTGAATTTAATGAGATAATCTTGTATTCCAAGAATACATATCTTCATTCCATAACAAAATTCAAAGAAAATCTTTCTCCCCTTTTTATTCATAATTTTCGAAAAATAATAGGAAAAATATGCAACAAGATTTATTTTATTTTTAAACACCTTTTTTCAGTTATTGGACTTTATGTTGGGCTACTTAGGGGGCCTTTAGGAGAATTAAGATTGGATCTTCCAATGGATCTTGAATTATCAATATTGAGCCACAATATTATTCAAGCCCATAAATATTAATTAATCCCACTTCATAATTAATATTGCACTATACATCTTAACCCATATTATATCAATATGGCTCCTTGTTATTATTTCCGTGTTTAAGATTATCTAGCCCATTAATTAATTCAAACCCTTTGAAATAACTTTCCATTAATTAATATCTTTTGTCCTTGGTTAAAGAAGCGGTTCAACATTATTATCCATCTGGGAAACTAGTTCCACTTGCAAGATTTTGTATGATAAATCTTATGAACCTCCCAAGGAACCGTCGAACAAAGCGTGCTTGCACCACGATTCTCCAAGTATTAAATCTTAGCAATCACATGTGACCAATAATATTGCCCAAGATAAAAAGTATTGAATCTCGTTGATTCTCTACCCGTGATAAGTCAAAGCAATAGTTACCAACCACACGTGATCCTTGTTGGGAAATGAATTTAATAAAGAAGATTTTGATTAGATCCCAAAACCCTGAGTATGACATGTTCAGGATAATCTTGATAGATGAGTCAGGATTCAGTTTTAGAGTGTTCAGGATAATATCTGCACCATGTATAGTCGGCAGATATAGAATAAAGGTTAGATTCGAAGACTCGAGAAGTTTCAAGAAAACCGAAGTTTGAGATGAAACTAAGAATCAAGACTTCAAGATGAAATCGAGAAACCGAAGACTTCGGAGATGAAGACTCAGTATGTCTCTGAAGACACTGAGACTCAGAGAATCCTGAAGGCACAGTAATTACTAAAGACTCGGTAATTACTGAATACTCAGTATAAACCTGAATGTTCCTAAGCGAAGAAACTGAGGAATATAGCCGTTGAAATCCAGCTGACGTGGACCAATGCGAGGAAGACAACCAGCCTGAAAAAGCTGCAGAACTTACAAAGAATAGTATGGATTTGAATGTGATTCTCTCCAACGGTAACATTCAAATCCACACTATAAATACAAGTTCTTCCATCAAATTAAGTGTGGATGCGTGGAGAATATAGCACACGATGCTCTGAGCTAAGAGGACATATACTCAAAAGCATTCCCACCCTAGAACACAAGTCGTAGATATACAAATATATTCAAAGAGTTCTAGAACCCAACCTAAGCAACCCACGATGTATCATAAGCTTAGAGAGATTTTCCCAACCTTAGCATTGAGGCTAAACAAATGTAAGGGAAAATCTCACCATAGTTGGAGACAACACCAAACCCAAACCCCATTCTCGTAAGAGATAACTAGTGGTGAAGGGAGGTAGTTGTTAGGCAATCCCAGTGAGGGTGATAAGTCCAGAAGAAGGAGTGTGAACTCGTTAAACATCTAAGAGGCGAGCCAGAGAGGGTGATAAGTCCGGTTTGAGTTAGTAAACTCTGAGAGGTAGTCGAAAGCTCAAAGTAGAAAGGTTAGTAAACTACGAGAGGTAGTCGAGAAAACCTTAGGAAGTGTTTGAAGGAATTTCCTAAGAGGCAGGGAGAGTGGATGTAGGAGCTTGAGTCTCAGAACCACTATACTTTGTTGTGTTCTTTATTGCTTTTATGTTCTTATCTTGTCATATGCATTAGGTTATAAGCAAAACACAACACATGAGCTTAAAAAGAAAAATCACGGAATCACCATTCCTTCACCCCCTTTTTTTTATATGCATAGCTCGACATGTTTTTTTTCCGCGACGCGCTAAAAATGGGTTTTTCCAAGGGACCAACAAGTGGTATCAGAGCAGGTGCTCAAAAGATTACTTTTTCAATTTGATCGCTGGCGGATCTATTTTTAAACTGTCTACGATCCGATACCAACAAGTGGTATCGGGCGGGGAGTTCTAAAGTTCACTAATTTCAAAGTGAACACTGAATCGATCTTTTTAAAGAAAAAACCCGTTTATTTAAAAAAAAAAAAAAATGCATATATTCTGATGTTTTGGCGTCTTTATCAATTGAGAAATTGTTGGGATATTTTTTGTTCTATGCCAAAACATTATCAACTTGTGTTATTCAAGCAAATTTACAGATAACAAGTTGAGGGGGAACGAAAGAACAAGTTGAGGGGGAACTCACGGAATCAGAAGTAGAAGATCGAGATCGGGACGAGGCTCTGAGGAGGAGGACCCGATCGAGATCGAATGAAAGATAGATGAGTTAAGTCAACCGATGAGTCGCGGCAAAATCAGAAGAAGAAAAGCTAAAGCCAAACCAAATCGTAAGAGAAGGTTGCAAATCAGAAAATGAGCAAAAGAGACTGATCAAGATTAGACGTGATCGAGATCAGATATGATCATGAGCGGATGAGACTGATCGAGATCAGACGTGATCAAGATCAGATATGATAACCTGATATGCTAAATGTTATCTTGATATGTTGATCTAAATATGTATTGATCTGATAAGTCAAGCTAATCAGAGCAGGCAAAGAAGAAATCAGATAGCCTATGTAAAATGTCGAGATTGATGGAAATCGAGACTTCGAAGAAAAACGATCTGGCGAGATTCAAGAAAGAAAATTGATCCGAGATCCAAGTAAAGAGACCAGGAGGGTCGGGATGTTCAAGTCGGAAGAAAGCCGAACTCGGTCGGCTGAGTGTCAAGATTTTGTTACAAGGTCCATTTGAATCAAGAGACACGAGATTTATGTCGGCTGAAAAACGGAGAGCTCGGGATCGAGGAGCCGTGAAGATCAAGAAGACTGAAGACCAAGACTGAAGACTCTTGTAATTCTTTATGTTTTTGTCTTTACTTTTCTGACAAGATCATTGTAAACTGTAATAGTCTATCATACATCAATGAAACTTTATCTTTATGCTCAAAGATAATACCTCATTATCTTTTTACATGTCTTTATATTTGATATGCCTGATTATTGTTGTTTGGTGATGAAATTGTTGGGAAATTCATTGCTGAAATAATTGTTGAGAGATATACCAATCTTATAATAGGTAAAACTGAAACCTGAGTATAGGTTAAGAGTGTTGTAACAAGATGGTTTTGGCATCATCAAAAAGGGGAAAATTGTTGGGAAATGAATTTAATAAAGAAGATTTTGATTAGATCCCAAAACCCCTGAGTATAACATGTTCAGGATAATCTTGATAGATGAGTCAGGATTCAGTTTTAGAGTGTTCAGGATAATATATGTACCATGTATAGTCGGCAGATATAGAACAGGTTAGATTCTGAAGACTCAGTAAGTTTCTGAAGAAACTGAAGTTTCAGTATGAAACTAAGAATCAAGACTTCAGATGAATCGAAATGAAGACTCGGTATGTCTCAAGACACCGAGACCCGAGAATCGGAAGGAATCAAAGAGAATTACTAAAGACTCAGTAATTACTGAATACTCAGTATAAACCTGAATGTTCCTAAGCGAAGAAACTGAGGAATATAGCCGTTGAAATCCAGCTGACGTGGACCAATGCGAGGAAGACAACCAGCATGAAAAAGGTGCATAACTTACAAAGAATAGTATGGATTTGAATGTGATTCTCTCCAATGGTATCATTCAAATCCACACTATAAATACAAGTTCTTCCATCAAATTAAGTGTGGATGCGTGGAGAATATAGCACACGATGCTACGGAGCTAAGAGGACATATACTCAAAGCATTCCCACCCTAGAAACACAAGTCTGTAGATATACAAATATATTCAAAGAGTGTTCTAGAACCCAACCTAAACAAACTTGCGATGTATCATAAGCTTAGAGAGATTTTCCCAAACCTTAGCATTGAGGCTAAACAAATGTAAGGGAAAATCTCACCATAGTTGGAGACAACACCAAACCCCAAACCCCATTCTCGTAAAGAGATAACTAGTGGTGAAGTGAGAGGTAGTTGTTAGGCAATCCAGTGAGGGTGATTTGTCCCAAGGAGTGTGAACTCGTTAAACATAAGAGGCGAGCCAGAGAGGGTGATAAGTCCGATTTGAGTTAGTAAACTGAAGAGGTAGTCAGAAAGCTCAAAGTAGAAAGGTTAGTAAACTATAGAGGTAGTCAGAAAACCTTAGGAAGTGTTTGAAGGAATTTCCCTAGGAACAGGGAGAGTGGATGTAGGAGCTTGAGTCTCCAAACCACTATACTTTGTTGTGTTCTTTATTGTTTTATGTTCTTATCTTGTCATATGCATTCAGTTATAAGCAAAACACAACACATGAGCTTAAAAGAGAAAAATCTGGAATCACCATTCCTTCACCCCTGTTTTTATATGCATCGCTCGACATGTTTTGCTTCCGCACGCGCAAAATGGGTTTTTCCACCGGGACCAACAATCCTATTTAAGGGACGAAGTTAAGAAATAACGAACCACTAAGGTCTAATTCTTCCTTGTTCGATTTCAAGAATTTGTCCTCTCAGAGGTCCTATTCGATTGCATCGACCCCATGCCTTAGTGTAATCTCTTGGTCAAGACAAGCCAATCTCGAGCCTTACACTTCAACCTTTCACGATGGATTGTTCATTTTCATCTAGGTCGTGAATGGTGTACTTTTGGTTACAATAATTAATTTAATCTTTCGTGGATAAAGGTATCACTAAATTAACTACAATGTAACACGTCTTTATTTATTGAACAGGTTATCAAAGAAATATATGTAACATTCGATGATATTTAAAGCATCAGTGATAAACAATTTATTTAAGTAAATAAGTCCGAAATTCAGTTTTGATTATACAAAGTAAAAGCATACTTTCCAGTATAATCCCAACAGCTATGTCTATTTGTACTGGTCGAGTGTATACCAACATTTCCCATCAGTATTGATTTTGTCTTATTAGATCAAGTTTTAGGTTGAATAAGAACACTAGTTACTTGATTGAATAGATTGATTTTTGGTGTGTGGTTTTTCACTACACCTTATAGGATCTTGTAAGAGGTTCTTATGTATCTCACTACTTGTTATAGTGATGTTTTTAACCATGAGGTTCGTATAGTCTGGATTACAGACTATACACAATTTTAAAATCCTTTGCACTGCGTTTTTATACTTCCGCTGTCATATGTTGTTTTACATGTTGCACAACATTTTCAACAACACTCTGAAAATACACGCACACACACTTTCTAATATATCAAAATGACATTTGTTATATAAATAATATATGTCAAAATGACATTTGTTAAACAGACTGAAATGAGTATGACATCTAATTTTAATGGGAGGAAGTAATTTAGAATAAGAAATGAAGAAGAATATACACAAATAATATTAAAATATAAAAATTATGTCTATAATTAAACTAATTAAATATTTAAAATATTTCAGTTAAAATTAATAAAAAAAATTATTTTAAATCTCGTGTAGTACGTGGGGTTGCGTTCTAGTATATATATATACACATATACACACTGATATGAGTCAACTTCCAATAAAACTTGTTGACTAAATGAAACTTCATTTAATAATATCATAACATTCATTCAGTAATACCATTATACGTATAAGTTAATATCACACATAGTTCTGTGTGTTTATGTGTGTGACAATATTATTATAATATTAGTTTATAAAAGTTATAGTATTAATGATTGAAACTTGTCCATGATAATAAAATGAGTAGGACTCTTGTGAAATATTGCACCCTATTGATATATGTAATACACCATAATTAAAGTAAATAACTCCAAAATTAAAAAAAAAAGCGATCTAGGGTTGTGGATTAGGCGGGCAGGGTGGATATATATTTATAAATGCATATTATTATCGAATATGTGTTGTAGCCTAGTGGTTTAGGTTTGTTGTTAATGTATTTGGTTGTAGATTCAATCTTTAATGAGCACTTAATTTTAAAAAATATTTTTTTGTCAAGTTTTTGTGTGTTACTACATTTATGTATAAGTGTTACTACATTTTTATATTGAAAAAACTCCATATCTTACGTAACACGTATTAAAACATATCGTAACACATAAATATTGATAAGGTAA